>OZ018310.1:11330021-11599806 GCA_963969455.1 Arge pagana | reverse complement strand
GTTTGTTCCTCCATCCGGACTCAACAATGAGAATCAATCCTTTGACTGTTATACATTTATTATCCGCGTTTTTTCAAAATATTCAAATACAAGATGGAACGGCCAATCATAGAGAAATGGAGTTAGCAGAATCGATTAAAGATATACTGTTAAGTGCCACAAATGATTTCAATGACGTAGATATGATTATCGAAGAGACATTACATTTTCAAGAACAGTACAAAGATCACGCAGCAAAAATAGTTGAAGATACAATACAGCATCATTTTCCTGATTCTGTTGAAGCACCAACGAATCATTGTACAGAATGCTGTTCGTGGTAATCAGAAGTTATCAACTTCGGAAAATCGTATTCATATTATGTACATATAAAAATACTCAAATATTCGAAATCAATTTGGTTTTTTCAAAGTAAAGTGCTCACAGGTCTCATTTTTGATTTTTTATTTCAACAATTATGGAAATCAGGTTCAGCTGCACATGTACTGACCCAGAAAACTTCAATACAAAAAACTAGAACTAATTCTATTGCGAATGAATATTTTTCAAATTCTTAATTGAAAGTGTATTATTCTATAAATTCATGACAATAATGGTAATCTTCATAGAAATGTTTGAAACATAATGATTTCTTACACCAGCCGCATCGTATCATAGCAATATTCTCACATCCGCTTATTCCGCATCGTATGTCGCACGAATCCCCGAAACTAAAATCTACGGGATTAACGAATTCCTGTGGTTTTTCATCAATATAACCACTTTTGTACCAGGAATATTTAAAAAGATTTTCATATCGTGGTGAAGATAGCTGATTGTGGGCTAAAGATTGGAGTTTGATAATGTTATTCCTCAAATGCAGATTTAAATCGTAATTCATTAAAATTACATTATCAGAAATACGTCGAACATAATTTTTCCATATGCGAAACCCAAACACATCAAGTGGTTGTATTTTTCCTGTTGTACCGGTTGGTATTTTTTTTATAGTTATTATTTTGTTTTCCGGCATTGTTTCCTGTATTACTGCATCGCAGTGTCCACTCCATGAATCAAGTAACAATACAGAGTGATGACCCACATTCGGATAAAATACTTGTTCTAACCAAATCTTAAAAAGGTCTGAAATTACAAGATATTCTTATAAAATCATTCAATTAATCATAGTTTGGTGATAATAATTATTGTGAGTGTGCTTACTTGTAGTTAACTTTCCAGATGTAGATGCCTCCGCATGTACATTATCTGCACGGAATAATGTTGTTTGTACGATAGGGCCGAATCGACCACTTGGCTCCTTTAACACCAGAAAAAGAGGTGATAGGAGTTTTCCTGTAGCTGATATAAGTGGTTGAATGGTATAACTGTGAGTTGTCGACGAAACTGACTGTACTAAACATTGCACTTGCTTCTCTCCTTCAACAGCTAACGTTCTTCCAGAGTGCATTTCCAATTGGAATCCACTTTGATCTGAATTATATAAATTCTCAACTCCAATTATAGGTATAGTTGTTTTAATGTCAGTTACAAACTGATTTGCTTTACTTTTGAGTTCTGACTCACTGTCCAAAGTTTTTCTAGTGACAAATTTATTTATTTTTCTTGATACTATTCGATGGGCTTTTTTAAACTTCAAAAGCCAACTTTCAGAAGCCTTGAATCTGAAATCTTCAGAGCCAATTTCTTTTTGAGCGTGCAAAGCCCATCGCCGTAAATCTCGATCATGAATAATTGAACCACCTTCAAGAGCAGCATTGAAATTATCTAATACATGTTGACAAATTCGTGCAATTTTTTCCCTGTAGGTACCACCCTTATTTATCTTGTTAGCCCAACGATGTAGTTGAGTTTTAGATTTGACTTTTCTGAATCTTCTTTGTACAGTTTCGATTTTCAAGTTTTTATTTTTCCCACTTCTCCAATAATCCAGTGCTCTCTGTTTATAGTCAAAACTCACTTCTTCTTCATCATCTGTACAATGATTTGTTGGTGCTTCAACAGGATCAGGAAAATGATGCTGTATTGTATCTTCAACTATTTTTGCTGCGTGATCTTTGTACTGTTCTTGAAAATGTAATGTCTCTTCGATAATCATATCTACGTCATTAAAATCATTTGTGGCACTTAACAGTATATCTTTAATCGATTCTGCTAACTCCATTTCTCTATGATTGGCCGTTCCATCTTGTATTTGAATATTTTGAAAAAACGCGGATAATAAATGTATAACAGTCAAAGGATTGATTCTCATTGTTGAGTCCGGATGGAGGAACAAACCTACTCAATGCTTCTAAAAGACTACACTTATTCCCGAGCATGGAGTTTTACGACATATATACCCGACCGATGAGTAACGAAACGAATAATCGAAACTGATAAGCAGTATCGTAAAAAATTATCGGACGAAAAGACGAATTGATGGAATAAAAAATCACTCGCGAATCATAGTTTATCTTGACCAAGATGATTCATTTTATGAAGAAATTATTGCCTCGTGATAAATGACTTTAAATATAAGATATTCGATATCTCAATTCATATCTTATTCGTATTTCTCTTGAGAAAAACATTTTCTTCATTATTGCAGATGACCAATGTCTGAAGGGGTAGTAACCGTGTTTGGGGAGGGTTAACGCGAAATCCTCGAACACGTCAACTTATTTACTTCATTTCACAACTCAGAATATTTACTTTTCAATTTTCAAGTCAATATTCGAATCAGTACAACGAAAATATCTTCGAAAAATGTGGTTTTTCTGGTATAAAAAATAGGGGTTGCAACCCTCGTGGGCATAACAATGTCTAGTAGCTCCGCCTTGCCGCAAAGAGCATTTTTCATTTTGTTCCGTCGCGGAATACCAATTAGAAGCAGAGATATTTCGAAAAAAGACTTTAAGAGTGAACTTTGAGGGTAGATTTCACCCCCTAAACGGGCTTAAGAGCACGTATAACAAAATACGTGTCTCTCAAAACATATCTCATTCGTATTTCTCTTGAGAAAAACATTTTTTTCATTATTGCAGATGACCAATGTTTGAAGGGGTAGTAACCGTGTTTGGGGGTAGTTAACGCGAAATCCTCGAACACGTAAACTTATTTACTTTATTTCACAACTCAGAATATTTATTTTTCAATTTTCAAGTCAATATTAGAATCAGTACAACGAAAATATCTTCGAAAAATGTGGTTTTTCCGGTATAAAAAATAGGGGTTGCAACCCTCGTGGGCATAACAATGTCTAGTAGCTCCGCCTTGCCGCAAAGAGCATTTTCCATTTTGTTCCGTCGCGAAATACCAATTAGAAGCAGAGATATTTCGAAAAAAGACTTTTTGAGGGTGAGCTTTGAGGGTAGATTTCACCCCTAAATGGGCTTAAGAGCACGTATAAAAAAATACGTGTCTCTTATTTTTCGATGTTCTACAACATATATCAAAATCATTGAAATCGGTGAGTTCGGGTTCGCAAGGTTTCCTTGTTAGTGCCTCGCGCTGTATATCCATTACGATTCTACTAATTCGACGATCGAACTATGATTTGATTTCGAAGTGCCGGATAATTATTACAGACAATTCGATAACATAAGTCACCTGCGTACTTTTCGAAGAGTTGCCTTGGTTTGCCTTTTTTGTGAATGAATATTGAAAAAAAAATGAACGAAACCGTTTTTTGGTTATATTTTACGACTTTATTTATCGAGCTCAATAACTTTTATATCTATATCTGTTATAGCAACGTCAAAAAAAATCGTACGATTGTCCATTTTTTCGAGCGTTTAAAGTGAACTAATCCCTTACATTGACAAAATATGAAAAAAAACAATATAATCATTTTTGTATCATTTTCATAATAAATGCTTTACAAACAGTACGTATTTGTAAAAGTGAAGAAAATCTCTGACGGGATATGCTAAAATAGAGCTTTTAATTGGAATGACCAAGTAAAAATCTGTACGTTCCATGTGAGAGTATTCCAAAAACTTTTTTACCGCAGACCGGCGTTATTTGTCAGTTATCCGGAAGATCAAATACTTGTTTCCATAGAATATCGATATAAGGTGATCCGTGATTTCAGCATTTACTGTCGAGTCCCCATCGAACGAATCGAACGCAGATTTTGCAAAAGAAACCCACCAGTTATCATCGTTACGATAACGACCACGAATCAAAAAAACAACACTCCCTGTGTTGTAATACGATTGGAATATTTTTCCCCCGCGACATTCGTGTTTCTATTCCATTTCGCCTTTGCGATAACAAACGAGCGAACCGATTGTCAAAGATGCTTTAATGAGGCTTCGAGAACGTCAATATTCCTCGAATTATGCCTGATCTCGATTTAACGATTTGTACTTCTCGTTTCATGGTCCACAAAGAACACGCTTGTGGCCCGCAGCAGTCATTGTTATTTTATTTGGATTCTGTGGAGTTACCCGTCTGTACAAGAACCGTACGTTTATGGTTTCATAAACGATCGTACTCTCCGAAATTAGTCGATGATACGCACACGAAGCTTCCACGACAGTGGGATATGAGAAAATGACAAGTCCTGCGAACCGGAATCGGAGAATACCTTCAAGTAGATCAGCTTACGGTTGTTTGGATAGTAAAAGTCAAACTGACCAACGAGCCTCGCCTTGCTCCAATTCAGAAGCGCATCTTCATCGGATTCGAGATCATTGCCAATCGATGCTTCAACTAAACGAGTCGCGGAAGAAGTATTCAAGGAGATCTAGAGCCTTTATTCTTCGATAAAGTAGAGTCCCAGGTCAAATTCACTTCGGGTGCACTTTTGTATCGTTGATCTGTTCAATACTAGAATCCGGACGGGCTCGCAACAGGAACCTAAATTTGAGTTTTCTATGTAGAAATACGCGAACCAACGATTCATTAGGGCCACCTGTTGCGAAAATGTGCGAAATTCGTAAATACAATGTGTATTATGGCGCTATAGGGCACCTGAGCCTACAGACTTCGCGTCCCAGCCACCGTGTGTCCGTAGTCCCGTATAGAGGCACGTGAGTTTAGTCTAAACTACAATAATCACTTCGTCCGTAAATGTTTTTTGGCTCCTCCCGTCCATGAGCTAGGGTATTTCAAGTTCGGTTATTTTTTTATTCTGTTAACTTGCTCCGAAAATTTCAAAAAAATTGACGTCAATGTTCGAAACTGTCATCTTCATAGCTCGATCATAAGATTACAGAAAAATCAATTTTAATAATGTGGCGCTCGAAAAAACACCTTGTTTTATTTATTTTATTTCGAATGCTTGATTTTGGACTGATACAACGGGCAATAAATCATGCATTAAATAATAGTATCAACACGTTTTATCACCTACACTTATCGTTCATCATTTTATCATTTCAACATCTTCGATGTCCTCGACTCGGAAATGTGAAATTTCTTCTCGTTGGCGAAGTGTCAGGCGACCATGGCTCTATCTTTTTCTAATACTGCGAAGAATATATACAATATTCTTCAATTCCTTTTCTTATTCCGTAGCCTGACGGATGCAAAAAACACGTTGAAACGAGAAAAAAAAATGTTCACCCATCTGCAGGATAGGTAAACGCCATCTATAAACCTGGGTATTTTGTGTCTGGGTATTTACCCAATCGGTATCGTGAAAAATTGGAAAACCACTATATTCTCATGAGACCACAAATAACACAGGCCAACGACGTATGCAGTTTGGCGGTGAGGAATGATTTCCGAAGCAATTTTCGCGTAGAACCGGAATCTGAGGTCAGAATTCGGCCATCACGTTAGGATTTTGAGTGATTTGAGGTTACGTACGCGAAAAAGTGCTATTTTTACTATACTTGAGATTAGATACTAGCTGCACAAAACTCTTGTAATTTTTTCAATCTCCTGAAATGAGTGGTGCCACATGGTATCTCCTTTAAAATCATGCCTATTAAAAGATAACGTGACGAGACGAATGTCATTTACTCGGTTAAACAAACCCTTTTTTGTTACACCATTTTCAAACCATGGAAAAGACATAAGTAAGGGTTTTTCGAGGTCGCTGATCATGAATCTGTGTTCAAACTTCTTGACGCGTATGGATGGTACTTTGTGTCCTTAGTCTTCGGCAACATCGAGTTATCTTAAAATAGCCACAATTTCTGAAAGAAACATCATTTGGCACAGTTCGATTTGTCATTTCAAAGAGAAATAGCAGTGCCGGATGATCCAAGAGGTGGAAGAAATTCTGACTCAGGATTCAGATTCTACGCGAAAAATTTCTTCGAAATGATGCTCCGCTCTCGAACGACCGACATAATTCCATTATTCGCAGCCCCGTGTAACCAAAATGTGTAAGTCTCAACGTAACTCGTAACGCGTGTCCACGGATTCGATCACGATGAAACTGAGTGTTTGCCAGCTCGATATGATATCCGCGAGTTTAGTAAAATTGGCTGTATGGAACCCACCGTTGGTGCAGAAAATGTATTCATAGGATGAAATATCCTACGTGTCAATTTGAAATCCACAAGATATTTTGATATTTTCAACGTTTTGACGCTGGAATTAAAAAGGAATTAAAAACACAGACGTATTGAAAACCTAATTATTTGTAACGTGTCGCCTAAGTGAGGTTAATTGTACCCAATTTTTTATCCCTTTCTAATTACCACGTTGCTGACTCGAAGAACTTGCTCATCTCGATTTCCTCGTCAGAATCTCTGTCGATGGTCGCGACATTGCAATCTTTTTATTTGATCCTCTCGTGAAATATTTATTCGGACATTCGGCGCTACGCGAATGTCTCACGCGAGTTTCTGCTCCAGAATTACAATAGATATAATTTTGCCGATGTCGAACGAGGAATAATCGAGGTGGCTCGGTTAAAAGATTTGTCCAATAAGATAGACAGGATTTTCGTCGAAAAACTGTTTCGGCAAATTGGATTTACTTTTGTAATACAAGAACCACGTGAAATCAAAGTCAGATAGTCAATCTGAGACTCGTAAACGAAACTCGTTGTTGTAAATACACCGAGTAAAATCGATATCTCGTTTGTTTCCGATCGCGTTACGGTTGAACATCTCGTTACTCAAACTTCGAGCAGATTCGTTGAAATCCAGACCTTTAACGTGCCCCCAAGCTGGAAGATTGTTGTACTCGAGCGAGAGATCACGTGGATACTTTGACGATAAACGTGCTACGCGAAATAAATTTGAATCGGTAAACTGATACGAGCCAACGAGATCCCACAAGACCCTTGATTGCTCCTCCAGTTGTTGGCTACATCGTACAATTAGAAACCGCAAGAGAACTTCGATGCGGTCGAATCAGCGCCGAAGAAGTCTCTTGAAAATCTACTCGAGAGGTGCGAATATACGAGGTAGATAGTCTGATCTATTGCTAAGATTTTCGAATCTTAGTACAAAACTGCGTCGTTTCCGTGCCCAATGAAATGTCGAAAAGTTATTTTTAATGTTCAGAAATAAACGTATTGCATAGTTTGGGCGATATACCACACGAATGGTCGATCCTAAATCATCCGATAATTTTCAGCAATAAACGAAATTCACGCGCGAACGAATCCTCAAATTGGATTTGATCTCTCATCTGCGAGATAATATCGAGTGGTAAGGTGACAAAATGATGGAAATTTCGACGAATCGTTGTTGAATAATTTATGTAACATTGCTTGTGTTTTGGTGCGGTGCAAGTACAATTCTTCGTTAACTTGTAAAACATACTGAGCTAAACTTTTTGACAAACTCAATTTTTCCTTCGAACGATGATTCCTTTGGCTTGTGAAAATCGATGTTCGAGGATGATTCCTAATCCTCCAAATATTAACAACTTCGTAGTATTTGGTATGAAGAACTGTAGTTTTTTACTTACAGAGAAATTCGGTTGGTAGCAATTCCCAATTTTTAACTAGGGGAGAGCAGGTGGGATCGTACACTTTTTACTCCAAGCCGTATAAAAGAAAAACTAGTAGTCGTTTTGAAATAACTTCAATGCCGCCGTATACCCTATATATCTGGCTTTAATTATATTGAAGATTAGTTTCGATATAAACGAGCATGGCGAAACTACGGTAACTGTTCCGAAAAATGGAAAACGTAGGAAAGTACCTCATGTTTAGAGAGAGGTAGTAGATATCGTCCGAGCTGTTGCGATCTCCGTATACGGCCGCGCTCGACCCCTCGCGTGGAGAGAGATGCAAGTCTTTTTCCTTGAGCGGGAGGGGGTGAGCGCGCTAGCCGCTTACTAGAATAGGGTAGAGAAGAAAAAAAATATAGTTCAACGCGAAAGTTCGTTAGGGATAGTCGGGTGAACGACGCTCGGTAACCAAGTGCAACGCGTTAAAGTCTTAAGTCGTCTCTGACGCGATAACCTGTGTACAAATTAATCCAAACGAATCATACCATACGAGAGAGCGCCTCGACTCTCTCGCCCATAGAATCATCAGCTGGCCAATTATAACATATAATTGGCCACCGCTCAATAAAAGGAGAGGGCCCATTGCCCTCTCCCCAACATCATGTGGTACAATTATAACATATAATTGGCCACCGCTCAATAAAAGGAGAGGGCCCATTGCCCTCTCCCCAACATCATGTGGTACAATTATAACATATAATTGGCCACCGCTCAATAAAAGGAGAGGGCCCATTGCCCTCTCCCCAACATCATGTGGCGCAATTATAACATATAATTGGTCACCGCTCAATAAAAGGAGAGGGCCCATTGCCCTCTCCCCAACATCAGCTGGCATAATTATAACATATAATTGGCCACCGCTCAATCATACCATACGAGAGAGCGCCTCGACTCTCTCGCCCATAGAATCATCAGCTGGCCAATTATAACATATAATTGGTCACCGCTCAATAAAAGGAGAGGGCCCATTACCCTCTCCCCAACATCATGTGGCACAATTATAACATATAATTGGCCACCGCTCAATAAAAGGAGAGGGCCCATTGCCCTCTCCCCAACTCAATAGAGTCAACTCGCATAAGCATAACATCGTACGAATTACACTTGTCCATCATCGTGGGTTTTTATGCCGCAAGGCTTTTCCCACACGAGCCAATAAACAGACATTTATACTGGCTCAACTCAAATCATTTTGTTTTACTAAGGAATCCGAACATCCTATCCTTACGTCAATTTCCTGATAAAAAACTACGAGGTGACTTCACATTTGAAGGAGCTTCGACAATACACCTCATACGTGCGGTAGCTTCGTACATAGTGTCGGGCACATTCGTACATGGTAGAGAACCTCCACGAAGTCAAGGAAGATGCTATTGATTCGATGTAACGTAACCATTTATTGAGATGAACATTAACAGAGAATCAGCCTTTTCGTAGTAATAATTAACAGGTTCAGTTTTTAAAGCGCTCACCTATGATTACTCAGTCATAAAAATCTTATAACACATTTAACATATTTTTGGTTCTAAAGGAACTAATAAATCAACATTATATCGAATGTCCTTAAGGGTTCCCAACATTATACATAGATAGGTCTTTTTTGAAGCTTAATACGTGAGCTGTTGTTGCTGTGAAGCAGATTTAGATGGCGGCAATATACATACGAAATCTGATACGTAAACTGTCTCTTCATCTTCGGTTTTGGGAAAAACAAATTTCCAGATATTAGGCTCCTTCCTGTAAAATGAAACTTTGTATTCCTTAGGACTATATTTCATAACCATCTGCCCAACATAATATGAAGCGAAATTTGTTTCTCGAACCTAACTAGTACAAAACTTCCTTCTTTGATGTTGCCTGATAAAGCGGGAGTTTCACTCTCGATATCCGATCCTCCAGACGTCGCCTCGATGGGAGAATAATAACTTTCTCTCAAACTCGTGCTACCCTCGTCCTCACTATCATTCTTTACAGTTTTCTCTTCTCTCTTTGGTTTGGTTGTCCCTGAAGTTTTATTGTGCCGCTTTGTCGCGGTTGTGATATCTGTATGTGACAATAAATGTAACGTTCGCTTCATTCCGTAGCCCTTTGTTTCCTTTCTTGCTCTTGGTTCTTCAACTTTTTTGCCTGTTCTTTTCCTTCGAGTCTATCTTTTTCTGGAATATCTGTATAGATTCTCAATTTTCCTGGCAGTTCTCCTCTCTTCGACGTTCTTACCGCATTTCTGTCCACTCTAGGATAGGGCCGGATTAATTCTGGAGTGATTAATTCTACAGCTAGCGAAGCTTCAGGCACAGTTGTAGGTGATTGAGCGGAAAGTGATACAGGCGCTAGGTTCTGTGGAAGATCATGTTGACTAAGCTCTGTTTCTGCAGGTAGAGTTCTAGCACATTGAAATTTTGGCCCGCTGTGGGACATGATTATTCACCTTGCGGCGATTTTAACGGTTGTAACGGCCAAGAAGTTAAAGCTTGCGCTAATCTCGATGGAAGATTTCGTTGGACTATTTCTTCGGGAATAACTTGTTCTACGCGGGTGTCCGGGGTTAATACAGAACCAGAATGGTAAACATTCACAGGTACAAAATCATCGTCGCCAAAGGCTAGCTTATTAAATGGCCAAATCCAGTCTTCTCAAGGGCACTTGTTATATTTTTACCATTGGATGATTCAAAATATGCTAATTTAGCCAGCTTTGGTATATTGTGTATATTGAGGGTTTTGCCTAGGTTATGCACCTATCAATCATTCACCACTACCTTCAGTTTAGCCTTTAAGGATCCAAATACATCACGGAGTGTTGTGTCAGGTGAAAACGACAAATAAATAATGCCATTATCACGAGCATGGTCCACAGCTTTCATTGTGACGTGGCTTTCATGGTTATCAATCGGCAGCAAAATAGGGTTCTCTTTAGAGCATGGCAATTTCTTCTGGATGTGTTTCAGCACTTCCAAAAATATACTAAAATTAATCCAGCCACGCTTTGTCACAGCTCCCCGGCTGCCTTCCGACGCACCAGTCATAAAGTGGTCCTCAAAATGGACCCCGGGAAAGATAAATAGTCGCGGAATTGTATTACCACTAGCCGAAATTATTCCTTCAAACGTAACAAGTTCTCCCCTCTCCGCCGAAAAAAGTTGGCCTATTTGTTTTTGGTATTTATCGGCCAAAATCTTAAGTGTGCTCAGCACTGTCGATATTTTTGATTCGTCAAAATTGTAAATACGTTTTGCAGTGAACTTAGATTTCATCAAAACCTTTTCAAGGTTTTCATAGAAATCCTTTACGGCAGTCTTGTTGAATCCGAAAGATCTTGCTGCACTGGTGTTTTCAGGTTTCATAAGACCTCAATTTTCGATATGCCCGCGTAAACTGTCCAATCATTCCTTTCCTGCTATTTTATTATGATCTCAACAAGGAGGATAACGTAGTTGATTCGCTTTCGCAAACTCGTACGCCAATTTCCCGACTTGAACAATCGTCAATCCATACTGCATTTTTGAGCAGTCAATTACGTACTTTTCCAGAAGGGTCTCTTCTTCGATTGTAAACGCTTGATTGGACGTGAGCTTGGAACTAAAAACACGCATCGGTATATTTTCTGCAGCTTCTTGCTTACAAAACTTTGTCAAGAGACTTTCAAGTGTCGTTAGTTTGTCGCCATATTTTTGTACGGATTTCCTAATAGATAAAGTCTCATCCAAAACTTCTTTCATCGCCGACTTCATTGGCTTTTCATCTACCTCTCCCGTTTTTGTCCCCCTTTTCACGTATATTCACGGCATAGTTCTGTAACAATAATATTTTTGGTGAACAATCTTTCTGCTGCCATGCAGTTGGGTATGGGACGCATTCGTACGGTACGAATCTACCCCACTCGTAACTACATCAAGGTAACCAAACCCGAAAAATCAACCAATTGATTGACAATAAAAATAACCGTTATAGTTAGCCTAAAATCAGTATTCACATGTTCAACCAAGTTATCACTTCACAAACTATGCTAAATCAGTTCTATAACTTAAGGAAAAGTTGAAACAGCTAAGCGTGTTCAAACATGAATACAACAAATACTTACGTTAAGTCGCGTTACATTGCACCACCCCGCGGTTAACCTCTGCATATGAGCGGGAGTCACACCCAGACACGCGAACACGACAATGTACTGAATAGTGTAGATATCACCATTGTTCGAAAGCTACCCGTGTACGAATCCTACCTGCTTGCCCCTACGCGAGGTAGGTAATTTCATCTTATTCATCTCAATTCGGCAAAGATAAATGGACATTATTCGCACTGTTACCAGCGTAACTCGACTCCCCATAGAAAATCAATTGCTTGAAATCGATAGCAACAGCATTGAGAACGAAATGAGAGGATAAAGTGATAATAAAATGAATAAGAGAATAGTCGACTGGAGAATGAGATTAAAAAAAAAATGATTAGCAATGTAGGAAAAGACTGCTGTATTCAAGAGAGAATGAGTTGAGAACTGTCACGGTAACCTGAAGCGATGAGTTGTGATTTTACGAAAGATAGAATTTGATCGGATAAGAGTACGAAAATGATTAGAACTAAGATAACGCTGCATCGGTACTATTTGTGTCTGATATTTTTGTGCTGTGTCTAGAGACGTGGAGTACAGTGCTGCCAACAGCCGGTACCGGCGAATTCTGGGGATGGGATTACAGTGAGTTTGAAAACTTGACTCTTTTGGAGCGTAAGAGTTGAACATCCCCCTCCCGTAAACCGTATCGAGCTACAAACAATTTTCACTGACAAGTTAACTCCGAAAAAATTCAGCAGTAAGAAAACCCCGCATCGCATTTCTAAAAAACGTATCCGCTAAGCTAGCTATTGAAACCAATAGATCTACTTCCCCGAATTGATGGTGAGTTTAATTTGTCTGCAGACTTGATAGAAAAAGATAGCGCGTATCATTCACTTCCAAAGTATACAAAAGATCCAACCAGTATTTTAGTTGTGCTCACCTCTTTCCTACTGCAGCGTTTCTTTCAATTTTACCTATCCGATAGTTTCAGCGATGATTAAGAAACCATCCTAAGAATCCCATTCCGTCACCGTCGATCTTTTTATGTGTTGCAATTCCTTTGCAACGTAACATATAAAAAGGTGGAGGTAAATTGTTTGCCGTAGGGTCGAATACAGGTTGAAAGTTAGGTAATTGGACAGTCCCCTTTAATTATAGCTTAGATAAACAAATATCACTTGCTATAGGTCCCAAACCTGCGTAGAGCAAATATATATATATACGAGCCATTCCACTGAATCCTGTGCGCAAATTCCGCCTCAAAATTTTTGGCAACTTTTTCATGACATCCTCGCATTCTTTAGGTTGATAAAGGCTCTCGTAATTATTTGATTTTCCTCAAAAATGGGAAATTGTATTTATACGGTTCAAAAAATGCCTCGAAGAAAGTAAAAACTACAGTTATGTATCGGAAATTTTATTTATTTTCGGAAAAACATGATAATTTTTTCTCACTCGCCGTTTTTAGCGTGAAATTCAAAAACTAAAATCCAGAATGCCAATTTCACCTTGTTCTCCATCGGTTTTTGAAAATTGGATTTTTTTCCTGACAATTTATAGCATTGGGTTTGAATCGAAACTTTTAACATCAAAATTCACAGGTAACGACAAAAAATCCTCGAATTTGATCGAAACCGTAACTGTAACTTGGAGGTAAGCGAGTGGAAAATGTTTAGTTATGATTTTGATCGAAAATTTTCTAAATGTTCAGAGGAAAATAAAAAATTTCCAAAAAACGATAGAGAACATGGTGAAATCGACGGGTTAAGTTTTTTTTTTTTTTTAATTTCGCCCTCAAAATGACGAGTGGCAAAAAATCATCTTGTTTTTCAGAAAATTTGGAAAATTTCCTATCAAAAACTGTATTCTTCACTTTTTTTCGTGGCATTTTTTGAGCCGTTCAATTAGATTTCAAAATCTCGGAGCACAATCTAATAATTACGAAAGCCCGTATTAAATCAATTCAGAGATCCTTCATACTCGAGAAATCTTGTAGTTAACACTTAATAATGTGAGAAAGTCAACAAAAAAAATTGCCAAAAATTGTGAGGCTGGATTTGCGTACAGAATTTCGTGGAATGGTTCACATATATTCGAGAGAGTAAAACTTCAATTCTCCGAGATTGAATTATTATTCTTGCTACTTCTGTTGATATTTTTTCATCATCAGTATCGATTTGACGTAGATCTCTTATTATCACCGTTGTCTCGCGCGTGAAACGGAGCTCGGAGCTATTTTGAACGCATTGATTTCGAGCGGTGATCTTCGGATTTTACTTTGACAAAAACAATCTCGATCGAGATTTTTTACTGGGTTATCAAAAAACAGGTAAGGCGATCGTTTTATCTCTGCGAAGTGGCAAACCTGCACTCTCGCCTCTTCTGCTGCGAAAATGTCGAATGAAGTACGTAGGTGAAACAACACTGTACGTTCAAGAGCAGTGCGATGTTGTTCGCTTCTTCTACGAATTAATTAAACAACTACAAAACTGAACAATTCAAGGTTACGTCAGAATTTTTATTGCGGTAAATTTTATAAACGAGTATGCTTCAATTGTTTGAAAACTTCAATGATTCCGGCATCCGCATCGCAGGTAGGTGGCAAAACAGGGTTATCAAAATCGCACGAGTCTCGTTTCTCTTTGCTGGTATTGCTGAAAAAAAATCACAGTTTAGATTTCAAAAGACGGGAATATTTGTTCTGAATAAACTTGCTATTTTCTTGGTGTGATCGCCGCGGATAAGAATGAAGTGCGTGTCGTTCGTTCTCTTTCTTTTTTCTCTCGTCCGGTATTCCGAGGCTGGTGAAGGATTATACAGTCTAGAAGTGTTATTCCTTTAT
Source organism: Arge pagana (assembly GCA_963969455.1). NCBI lineage: Eukaryota > Metazoa > Arthropoda > Insecta > Hymenoptera > Argidae > Arge > Arge pagana. The sequence goes on along the minus strand of OZ018310.1, from coordinate 11,585,006 downwards.
TTCCTTATCAAGGATGAAAGTCTCGCTGAACAGAGCATCGCTTACCGAGGCGACCGTTGAAGACGATCCGCTACGACGAGGGTCGGATTTTCACAAAATTCACGACGCCTGGCAGCGCGGCGAGATTTATACTCCGCAGGAGCTGACTACGCGACAGGTCGAGGGGCTGACAGGGAAGATTACTAACGGTTGTTCCACCCTTTTTTTCCACTGCCGCGACAGATGCTGCCTCGGATTTAGGAACAGCGCGCAAACGCACGGGAAGTGCGCGAGAATTCGGACGCGCTAATTAAGTTTTGCGACGTAATTCTTTTTCGTGCGAGCAAAAAGCAAACGATGCGACGGAACGGAAGACGAATGAGCGAGCGTTTTCCGAGGTGAACCGAAATTCGATCGTGGGAATTCCTGGGCCGAACGACCGGGCATCGCAACGGAAATTGGGAATTCTGACTTTCAGCCGAGGTCGAGCGAAGAAGTCTGCTTTGCTGGAGTCTCGTCAATTCGGCAGGGAAAAAAAATTTCATTTCAAAGTACACAAATAACACTGCCGATAGAGTGCATCTGTCTATTGTACGCTCAACAGCCTACTTGACACATACGATATGCATGACGACATCTTCGATGAAAAAAATTCACGATTTGTTCCGCAATTTATAAGCAAATGCGTCGACGCGTCTTTCAAACTCATTTTTTTCTGGCATCAACTTCGGTGAATCGAGAAACGGATTACGCGTTGAGCTTGTACATCATTTCTCTACTTCCGAAACTTTCCAAGCTTTCGAATCGGTGCTTGAGAAATCGCCCAATCGACATACCCACGTTTGAATTGGTAACGTGGCTTTCATCGAATCTGATGTTTATATTGAGGGCTTACATGAGTTTCCAAGCCGAAGAAAGCACGTTTTCTCGATTCTTTTTCACATTATACGGGGTGAGGCGCCATCTTAAATATCTCGGTAACCATCGACGTCACAAAAAATATTAAAGACAAAAGTTTTAGGTACGGTGCGAAAGAGTGGAGGCGCTGAAGCACAGCGAAGGTCACTTTCATTTTGGTAAATGGAATGATATACTTGTTTCCAACCATCTTGTAGAGCACCTCAGATCGCATGAAAACATTACAGGGTCGTTTAAGATCATTCGTGGTCAGTATCGACGATATGAATGTGAATATCTGATGACGATTACATTAACGATTGTACCCGACGAAGTCCGAGCAGCACGAGTTTAACCGACGAAATAGTATAAATTGCCACCTCAAATGGTAAAAATTCACATGTAGAAGATCGCTATACAGGGTGATGCTGAATTCCCTCACAACCTCAGAGTGGTTGTAGGGGATGGTTATTGAAGCATTTTGGAAATAGGAACTTGGGGCCGCCAGAATCATCCAACGGCGCTAGGCGTCGTCATAGATCCTTCGTCTTCTGAAGTTTTCTCGGGTTAAAACAACGAAAAACCTAGTTTTTTATTTTATTTTAATGCACACGTTCTTGTAAGAAAGTCAATTCTCTACAAAAAAAATTCGAAATAGTTTTCGCGGTATCCTAGTGGGTGAAAAATTATCAGGCTTTGAATACTCGCTTGTAAGTGTTTTGTATCCATGGACTTTCCTCAGAGGCGAGTATTCAAAGCCTCGTAACTTTTTACCCATTAGGATTACGATAAAACTATTTCAGATCTAGTTTGTAGAGGAAGTAATTGAATTTCCCATAAGAATGGGTACATCGAAATGAAAAAAAATAATTCTTTCTTTGTTTCAACCCGAAAATACTCCGGAAGATTCCGGAAGGATTTATGACGACGACTAGCGCCGTTAGGTGACCCTGGCGACCCCAAGTTCCTATGTCCAAAGTGCTTCACCATCAAAAAAGTCAGCATCACCCTGTATATTGTTCGCATATCAATTTTCACCAGCAAAGTAAGTGAAAATTATAAGAACCGAAAATAGTAGGTAGCATGCTGTTTAGGAAAACTTAATTATCGCACATGAAAATGTGATGATTTTTTGTTGCTAAGGGCATCGATAATTGCCAGAATGCATTGATGAAATAATTTTACCGTTCCGAATAGTACTTTTCACTTTTTTTTGATTATGAAAGAAATTGAGAATTGAATTTTCGCAAAGTTCGCACAGCCTTGTGAAATTAGTTGTCACCAAAAAACAAAACATCCTTTGTTCGAAGATCACTCAATGCTATTTTCAAGAAGTGCGCAAGATTTCAACAAAATCGATGCACTAGTTGGTAAAAAATCGTGTCCACCGACTTGAAGAATAGTATTTCGACAAAAACGCGATATTACTTCAATATTACCGGCTGGTCGTTGGTGATTGGCACGATATTCGTGTTTTTTTTCTTCAGGCTCTTCTTGCCACTCTTGGAACTCTACCGAATCTAGTTGCTTCTTCTCAGTCACATATGATAACGAATGAGGTTTTTACAAATAGATCCAAAACTTGTCCAGAATAATAACGAATCAACGTGGCCACGTCGAAGGCTCTATCTCATAAAGTTGTAATCCGGTTAACTCGTAAAATTCAGAAGAACATTCTAGAGAAGTTGTACTATTAGGTAGACATTTTTGTCTAATTGAGTGTTTGAAATTTCCAAACCCATGTCACCCGTTAAATCGACCTCGTTTCGCTCGCGCTAAGGTTTCACGAATACGATTTCCTCGTAGCTGTGTACTCTGTTGTACGCGAGTTTAACTAAAATTATAGCCAGAGTTTGCAAGGTACCTTTGCTGATGTACCTTTGTCCGCATAGGATAGCGTACTCTCTTCTCGTCCGCATTACTCAGCATTCTCAACGTGTTGTAATAATTTATAACGCATACGGTGGTAGATAAATCGTCGGAGGGATTTCACGCGCGATAGCGGCTCTTTTGTCAATCGGTTCGTCTGAACGGATCGACGGACTTCCGCGGATCTTACATCAAAGTCTCCGGGCGAGAAGGCCATTGGTATTATCCGTATCGATGAATAAGGTGAAAGAGCTGAGTTGAGCTGCGGAAGTGAGCTTTGCGTATCGAAGGTAGGAAATCTGTTTAGTTTTGAGAATGTTAACTATAGAAAGAACGAACGTGACGTAGATAAATAATAAGTCTCACCTTGAATTAACGAATAAAGCCGACCGTTGATAGTTCCGCAGTTACGAAGTGAAAGTGGGAGTGAGATGTATCAATAAATAAGGAGACCGAGAATTAAATTGACTGGTGCTTTAGTGAATCAAATGAAACTAATTGTAAGTGATATCTAGCCGGCATAAATAACCCCATTCACAAGTGGAGGGAAAGCCATTTGAATACCAGAACCAAGATATACATTACACATGGCAATGACAAGGAATAATCAGCGAAATTGAACATAAGGATACAAATCAAGCAGGCGAGGAATAAAAGAGAAATCAATCACGCTTAATATAAATGTGATAGCTTCAATAGCCCATTACATTTTTCACACTTGAACGCCCATTCGCCTTCCAGTCTGACGCGCTCCCATATAAAATAGAGAGGGAGATTACCACCAGTCAAAAAAGCGAGACGCAGTTCCAACGTCTCGGACACGGGGCAGCCCTCACTACGCCGCCCCCGAGATAAAGGTGGGCAAACCTGCCGCGCGGTCGGTGATACCCCAGAGGATACCCCACAGCTTATGCTCAGCTAAGGCAGCTGGCAATCGAGTGCTTAGCCCTTTTGCAATGCGCTGCTGGCAGCCGAGTCAACGTGCAAGAGTATATGGTACATGCGTATACGCAAGGCGTCGTAATCGTTCACAATCACCCAGTGTAAAGCGCACGGAGTTGTGCGCACGCGGAGCAAGCGCCAGAGTCGAACACAAGATGGAAGTCGAGAGCACAAGCAGACTAAAAGGCAAAAATCGAGCACGAGAGGTGCAATGACTGCGAAGGTCGCGTAAAAAGAGAACCGTACACCGTGGATTTTCCCAAGGAACTGACTAACAATAAGTAGGAAGACTTCTGCTTTTTCTGCAGAAGGAATCGCGGAGGGCACCCCGCGCTTTGGGCCTCTTGGGCCTGCGCGTCGTGACGGCCCGTCTATTTTCCGACTCGGCAATTGGACTTTCTCGTACGTGCCGGGATGCGAGACAAAAACGACATGTTTCTAATGGACAGTTTGAATAAAGCGTGGGGAATTCTTTTATTTTCGCCAGGGTACTCTCTCGCTCTCCTCCTTCGTGCAACTCTATTCTTTTGGGCTTACTTTCTAACGCAGACGGAACGCATATGTCGCGAATAAAATCGATTTACGGAGACTCATACGTATAGGTACTGTACGTGTATTACAGTAATACAAGCGAGTCCTAGCGTTTTCAGAAATCTTTGAGCTCTTCTTTACGCGACTGTTAGTATGAATATCGAACCGATTAGAATAAAAAAACAAATTCTTGACAATATTTTTGTTATGTATCGGCTGATCGTAGAGTTTTTCTGATCACCACTTTTTTCAGTTTTCAAAGTTTGATGAATTTCGTTTTCTCTATTAATCGGTAAGAATACCAATTTTATCACATGCGAAATACATGTGATTTCTTTCTTTAGCTATTTTGAATGAATTTTAACACCTTCTCATTGTCAACAGGCACTGATTGATCAATTACGTAGAATTAATTGTTTAGAAGTATTTAGAATTAGCAATGATTCGCCAAGTCTGTTTATAAACAGACTGTCCATTCGTAATTTTCAACTGTTGTTATAGTTTAACAATCGACTGGGAGGGTTGGCTAAGTTTGCCAAGAAGAAATTCTGAGTCCGTGGAACGTTTTTCTGGCTGACTCGAGGTGGGACTGCGGTCGTTTCAGGCTTGCTAGTAACGAGACGTGGTCCCTGCAGTGCGGGACGCGACAAGAGCACGATGAGTGGGTACGTTGCGGCGTTCCAAAATTGGTTCTGGATGGACTCTCGTCACGTTGGCGACCCCGCCAAATTATTCCTCGCCGTCGAAGCGACGGATAATTACGGTCCTATTTTTCGGAAAATATGAATCTCCGAGGATTCGTGTTCAACGATCTGTTCAAATCGCGTCAATCGCACGAGACACGATTCGAGTACAGTAAACATCCGAAAATAATCTAGAGCAGATGATTGTGTTTCTGGCACACCGCATAATCTTGTACGAAGTCGCCCTCGAAAGAATATTACACGGCTGTCGAAGCTGTCGCTCTCACGTAACTCTTAGCTGCCACACTTCCCTGGCGTAACATAGGTGCTACAGTGGGGTCTGTCGGACCCCGACTGAAAAACTTGTAAAAATAATCTATTCCGAATATTGACGTGAAAAATTTATGGTAACATCTTCTGGAACTACTTGAGTGAAAAAAATTAGTTGCATGACCATAAATTGAATTTAATCGTGAGAAAACTATAAAGACATTGACAAAATAGCAAGAAACGGTGATTTTTACCTGGAAAGGTTGGGGTTTCTCAGACCCCAGAGTGGCAGTTGAGGGTTGAGGTAACTGATTTATCGATGCATTGCATACCATAACTGGGTAAATCCCAGATCGTAATAGAGAATGAAAACATTTTGACGAATATTTCAAATCAGAGTGTATTGAAATATTCTTTAAAACGTCATTTAAAACTAAATTTTTCGACTATAATATTTCCCATAGGTATGCCAAAATATATTCCTATTGAGTAATATCGTGAATAGTATTTTCGAAAATAATTTTATTGCAAAGTCCGTCGAAATTAGCTATTAATTATTCACAATTCCTCTCAACACTGTTTTTTCTGTTTTTTCACGGTCTCTCGCGAGGAAAACGAATTCGTTGCTCGAATAAACCATCGTGTAGCACATGCTCATCCGTTTGTTTCAGTTTCACTCGATATGAGAAATTAAAATATTTCAGAGTACCATACTAAATTCTTTTGAAATTTGGATGAACCATAATAATAGTGAGACAGTCAATGAAGCAGGCATTCGTGTATTGTCATTACTCCACGCGCCTGAATCAGAGTTCTTCAATAGAGTGTTATGAAATAATAATAGCACGTGTTCGTCCTGCCGTTATTAAATCCGAAGATTGTTTGGGCTAACAAACAAAATGCATATTTCGTTGTGTGACCTCTGTTTTGGGGCAAGGCGTTTCCGCCCTCTCCACCGGGGAGCGAGGTCTAGCCTATCGTTGATTCTAAATGCCTTAAGTACACACGATCGATGGAGTATAGAATATACTAGAACTTGAATAACGTTGAAATTGCGTCACTGTCGATTATTTTAAGCGGTGATAGGGAAGCCGTGAGGTTAGGGGGAGTGAGTTTCACGTTGGGTACTAACGTAGGTGAGGATTGTTCGACGGAGCGAGTTTCACGCTGGGCACGAACGTAGGTGAGGATTGTTCGACGGAGCGAGTTTCACGCTGGGCACGAACGTAGGTGAGGATTGTTCGACGGAGCGAGTTTCACGCTGGGCACGAACGTAGGTGAGGATTGTTCGACGGAGCGAGTTTCACGCTGGGCACGAACGTAGGTGAGGATTGTTCGACGGAGCGAGTTTCACGCTGGGCACGAACGTAGGTGAGGATTGTTCGACGGAGCGAGTTTCACGCTGGGCACGAACGTAGGTGAGGATTGTTCGACGGAGCGAGTTTCACGCTGGGCACGAACGTAGGTTAGGATTGTTCGACGGAGCGAGTTTCACGCTGGGCACGAACGTAGGTAAGGATTGTTCGACGGAGCGAGTTTCACGCTGGGCACGAACGTAGGTGAGGATTGTTCGACGGAGCGAGTTTCACGCTGGGCACGAACGTAGGTGAGGATTGTTCGACGGAGCGAGTTTCACGCTGGGCACGAACGTAGGTGAGGATTGTTCGACGGAGCGAGTTTCACGCTGGGCACGAACGTAGGTGAGGATTGTTCGACGGAGCGAGTTTCACGCTGGGCACGAACGTAGGTGAGGATTGTTCGACGGAGCGAGTTTCACGCTGGGCACGAACGTAGGTTAGGATTGTTCGACGGAGCGAGTTTCACGCTGGGCACGAACGTAGGTGAGGATTGTTCGACGGAGCGAGTTTCACGCTGGGCACGAACGTAGGTGAGGATTGTTCGACGGAGCGAGTTTCACGCTGGGCACGAACGTAGGTGAGGATTGTTCGACGGAGCGAGTTTCACGCTGGGCACGAACGTAGGTGAGGATTGTTCGACGGAGCGAGTTTCACGCTGGGCACGAACGTAGGTGAGGATTGTTCGACGGAGCGAGTTTCACGCTGGGCACGAACGTAGGTGAGGATTGTTCGACGGAGCGAGTTTCACGCTGGGCACGAACGTAGGTGAGGATTGTTCGACGGAGCGAGTTTCACGCTGGGCACGAACGTAGGTTAGGATTGTTCGACGGAGCGAGTTTCACGTTGGGCACGAACGTAGGTAAGGATTGTTCGACGGAGCGAGTTTCACGCTGGGCACGAACGTAGGTGAGGATTGTTCGACGGAGCGAGTTTCACGCTGGGCACGAACGTAGGTTAGGATTGTTCGACGGAGCGAGTTTCACGCTGGGCACGAACGTAGGTGAGGATTGTTCGACGGAGCGAGTTTCACGCTGGGCACGAACGTAGGTTAGGATTGTTCGACGGAGCGAGTTTCACGCTGGGCACGAACGTAGGTAAGGATTGTTCGACGGAGCGAGTTTCACGCTGGGCACGAACGTAGGTGAGGATTGTTCGACGGAGCGAGTTTCACGCTGGGCACGAACGTAGGTGAGGATTGTTCGACGGAGCGAGTTTCACGCTGGGCACGAACGTAGGTGAGGATTGTTCGACGGAGCGAGTTTCACGCTGGGCACGAACGTAGGTGAGGATTGTTCGACGGAGCGAGTTTCACGCTGGGCACGAACGTAGGTGAGGATTGTTCGACGGAGCGAGTTTCACGCTGGGCACGAACGTAGGTTAGGATTGTTCGACGGAGCGAGTTTCACGTTGGGCACGAACGTAGGTAAGGATTGTTCGACGGAGCGAGTTTCACGCTGGGCACGAACGTAGGTGAGGATTGTTCGACGGAGCGAGTTTCACGCTGGGCACGAACGTAGGTTAGGATTGTTCGACGGAGCGAGTTTCACGCTGGGCACGAACGTAGGTGAGGATTGTTCGACGGAGCGAGTTTCACGCTGGGCACGAACGTAGGTTAGGATTGTTCGACGGAGCGAGTTTCACGCTGGGCACGAACGTAGGTAAGGATTGTTCGACGGAGCGAGTTTCACGCTGGGCACGAACGTAGGTGAGGATTGTTCGACGGAGCGAGTTTCACGCTGGGCACGAACGTAGGTGAGGATTGTTCGACGGAGCGAGTTTCACGCTGGGCACGAACGTAGGTGAGGATTGTTCGACGGAGCGAGTTTCACGCTGGGCACGAACGTAGGTGAGGATTGTTCGACGGAGCGAGTTTCACGCTGGGCACGAACGTAGGTGAGGATTGTTCGACGGAGCGAGTTTCACGCTGGGCACGAACGTAGGTTAGGATTGTTCGACGGAGCGAGTTTCACGCTGGGCACGAACGTAGGTGATAGGTTCGCTAGACACAATTCAAAAATACTATAGTTTATATTTGAAATAAATGCAGATCGTGTACAAACATGAAATGGTAATCGGTTCGGCGAGAAAAATCTCAGATACGAGTCGAAGTTCAGACTTGCGTGATTCAGTGCTTTAAGAGTTGGAATAATATTCGAGTTTGTGATTTCGTTCAAGATTTAGCAGGATTCAGAGGATTCAGAGTTATATTTTGGAATATTCCGAAGTAAGGACTTGGAATATTCCTGTCGTTCAAGATTTAGCAAGATTCAGAGGATGTAGAATATTGGCCAACCTTTCGAGAAGTCTCTCTCAAGCGAATGACAAAAATGTTCGGTTTTGGGCGCGTATTTATACCCGAAAAAAGAGGCGTAGCTTGTCCCCTCCACTGAGATTTTCCCAGAGGAACAGTGATGCTCTATGCAGATTCTGGTATGAAGGCCGAAAATAGTAGAGTGGGGGTTGCTCAAGTTAAGGGAAGATATTTTCTGTAAGGTCAGGATTCGTGGAAAGCGAGATGCGATAACATTTTCCTCGCTTCTGACGTCACCAACCGTGATGCTTGGCAAAAGGGATACGATGCTACGGATTTACTAACAGCTGTGTGTCGGAAGTTGCGGGGACGTAACAAGAGTTTCTATTTGAAAAAAAGACGAACTTGATTTGACCTTGAATCCACTACCAAGGTGAACAAAAACTACGGAATATTGTTTCCGTCTTTAGATCCTACTACTTTTGTTCGCATCTTTTACCTTTATCCGACAATGGTTCCGCGATAATCGCCTGGGAATATTAGATGGAACACTCTTTACAAATAACGAACAAAAAAATTAATCAATTCAATCGACGAAAAACCGAACTAGCAAGATAATTTGCCATTCAAAGTAGCTGTATAGACGTGCGACGTGCGCCCCAGTTGTATTCGTGTACGCCTATGCGCGCGTAGTGACACTAGTAACCTCTCTTCGTTATTTTCAACCTCTCATTATTGTTTTTATTTGCTTATTTACCTTGGAATTACTCTCAAACGCTGTCAATGCGAGCTTCGTCGTGCTTGCTGTTCAATACATAATACTATATATCGAAAGGAACTCCGTTCCAAGGCGGTGTCCTACTACACCTCCCGTGTTTTCACCCAGTCGCAGGTGTGAATATGTAAATATTTCGTTCCCTGGTGCGTAAATGTAGTGTCGAGCGATTGTTCGTGATTCGCGAGTCGGAAGCAACGCGCGATACTTGGACGGAAAAATCCTATCGGTCGGCGTTATCAGCTGCGAAGTTTCCCGTTTCGTCTTCTTTTATATGCGGAGAGAGTGACGGTAACGGGACAACATTAGCATGTATATTGCACCACGTCTGCAGGTGGTGTCGACATCACTCACCGGTACAGGGAACTATTGTTTCCTTTCGCCCGGAGTTCACCTGACCTCGCGCTATTGTGCGGCTGCCCGAAACCCTTCGGCGACCCGAAGAGACGCGAAACGATATTTTCGCGAAGACGTTGCCTCCGTCGCGTCAGGTATACGGCGCGCCAGGCGTGAATATAACCCAGGTTTTAACGATAGCGTATGCGTCGAGGCCTAATATATTCTATCTACCAAAGTTACGCGCTCCGAATCCTCGATGAGATCAGCCTTGACCCTCTCGCCTTAGCACCGGTGACCTCGTACGGACGTGGTTCCGATTCCTTTCCGTTTGACGGACGGATGCCACTTGGATAATCCACGGCTCAGTCACTTTCCTACCAATTCCTCGATGCTCGTACATTTTTTCTAGTTTATCCAATGCTGTAGAACCACATGCGTCGGACTACCCGCCCCTCAATCTTCATTCGCATATTCGAATCCTCGCTCTCCTCGCAATTTCCTATCAATTATGTATGTTTCGTGACTTCACCTATCCGCTGTGCTTTGGATATAAAATACGTCGCCCTTGACCAACGTCGGGAAATTTGTTTGGGCGCGATATCACGCGTCCGAGCATTTCGACCATGGTGGAATCGATGAGGTTGAGTACTGCACAGACTTTGTGAATAGCCAATAGGAAACTTGTACCATTACGAGCGGGAAATCAAAATCGTTAACCGGCGTCAATGACGTAGACTGCAGGCGATAAATATGAAACTAAATTATGTATTTCAATTGTGTTACAGAAATATAAATATCACGTGAGGATTGTGTCAGAGTCGGAGACACAGCGTATAAATTATACGTACATTTTGATAAAGTATATGTAGAATCGGGAAAAACGACACTATTTTTAAGTCAAGTGTGCACGTGCGAGAATGAATGAGGACTGTTAGAATTAAGGAAAAGAGAGAAGTCTTTGTGCGTTTAAGTACGAAGAACGAAACCCGAGCGACAGGACAGTTTACGACGGTGTTCCGTAAACTTTAAGGGTTTTAGTGACCGAAGGACTGCTGAATGATGTACGGTCATGTGCAATAAGTGAGAGAGAGAATGAACAATGTGTGAGAGAGAAGATGAGCGGGTGTGTTTGGGATCTTGCACCCAAGAGCGTTTTCAGAAAAGAGAAAAAGGGCAGAGTCTGGTCGACCGAGCAGCAGAACGGAGGTGTCCGTATACAGTCGTCATTTGACCATTAAATATCTACTCTCAATTAAGAGCTTGTGCTTAATTAGTCAATATCCTTGCCTCGTTTCCCATCACACGTAGTAGTAACTCCATCCTTTTCTATATTCTACTACATATATATAATTCACGTCTTTTCTACCAATTGTTGCACACGCAATGTCTTGTATACATGTATATATACTAGAAAAAGTGGCCGGCGCAATAGTAGTGCGCAGTAAACACAAAAACGGGTCACGAGAACTGCTACACCTCGTCTTATTCCACCATGATTTGGACTAGTGAAAAAAGTGATGCCAGTGTGTTCGTTGAGGATGCTTTCTAATCTGAAAAAGCGTTGAAACATTGATATTGTATCGATTGATCGGGGAACCGCTGCAAATTTGCGAAAAAGTAGAAAACCTTCAATTTTAGGCCCTCATTGAAATGAAACTCACATCGATGGAAAAAATCTTCACTCAAGGGTTCAAGAGCAGAAACTTTCAGCTCCTCGAAACATCGGAAGAATCGTTATACGTTGTTCCGTACACGAAATATCGGTATCAAAATGAAGAGTGTCTCTTTTCGTTAAAAGGTCAATTACTTTTTAGAATCGTTCAACGATCATTACAGGCTTCTTTGGACAGAAAAACATCAAGCTTTCGAGCGGCGTGAAAATATTTGGGCAGCAATGTTTTGTTCATACGGTGCCACCTTGCAAATTTGAGTGAACTTTTTTGATTTCAACAGGTGTAGTTTTGAAGGCTTGTAACATGATACAAAATTGACAACAAAATATTCAGCACACAGTATTTGAATGGGAAAGCTTGAAGAGTTGTAATAAGCATTTGGAAATCCCAATACGACGATTTTCCGTGAAATTGCAAGCGGTTGAATTTGGCTCATCTTTCGACCGAAAATTTTCGGCTCTTTAATTTTGACGCGCAGTATATCCATAAGCCTGCAGCGTCATCATGTTGAATTTCGAATTCCAACCTCATAATTAGATCCATTTTTGTCAATAATTCCAGAATTTCTACAATTTCTCGGTCAAAAAAGTGTCACGAACCCAAAGATTTTTGATCGATTAATTTAAGGAGTCAATTTTCAAAATGTATTTTGTTCTGAAAACAGTTAAGTCGGCACCACTGATATACGGCTTACATGATCTGTAAACAATATGCAGCGAAAACTGTAACGTTCTGGTTGATAATTTCGATTGGGACCTATTTTATGATGATTGAGTTTATGATTTTCAATGTCAAACGTTGGTCGTCGCGGGAATTGATCTAAATGGCCAAACGCCGATGGGAAGCGCAGATATACAATGCATAGTCCCATTTGGGGAACAATTGTTCGGCCAAGGACCTGACACCAGGTGACGGCGGTGGTATAAACTCAGGTGTGACGCCGAGTTGAGTAGATCAAGCGTGTATAGCTCAGCCCCTGCGGGCCAGTCACGGGTACCACGTAACACTGCGGTAAGCCCCAAGCTTTGCTATCTCCTCGCAAGCTCTCATTCGTTTCACTTCGAAATCGTGTATGTAGAGCACACCTGCTCAACAATTAGCTGGAAGGCGCCAGAGTTGTGCAATCTTGTAGTTGCTCGCGTTCGATTGGAAAAAACTATTCATGGTATCCCGATGAAGACAGTATTACGTCCACCCGTTATTAATTCCGAAAATTGTTGGATCGGACCAAAAAAGTGCAAGTTTTGTTGCATGACGTCGTTTTTGAAGACATAACTTTCTGGCATCTCCGCCGGGAAGCGAGCACTAGTGTATCGACGATGACTTACGATCACGCGAAGAATTGACGTTAATCGTAAACTTGACACGAAGCAAAGCTTCGATGGATTGTTTTTCTATAATTGAATTGTGATTCTATAATTGAATATGAGCTGAAAATAAATAGTGGACGAAACAGGAATGGAAGTAGGTAGTTGTATTAGTTGAAAGGGTGGGGGGAGGGGGTGGAATTTCAGATATACAAAAAACGTACCCTTGCGATTATTTCAAGTACCGTATTTATTCGTTTCTTCTTCAACTTTTGTATATTATTTTGTTCGCGCCATTCCGCACACGGGATCTGCTGTGTGTAGTGGGGCCAGAATCCGCGGTTGAACCAGGTAGGATCGGTCGCTAGCCGATTCGTACCGGGTGAGCGGTCGCAACGGGACCGTCAGGAATAATCCGGGATGAAGGGGGCATTTCCGCACCGAGTCCGCTGGAGTACTAAGGGATGAAGTCGCGCGTTTCCGCACGCGGTTCTTCAGAGTAGGGGGCGTTTCCGCGCACATGTTCTCGAGCAGTTCGGGATGAAGACGAGCGTTTCCGCACACCAGGTGATGAGGGATGGAGGAGGCGTTTCTGCGCACGATCCTCCGTAGCAGTCGGGGTCAGGAAAGGCTGCGAGGAGTCCAGGCTCCCGGACGCGGACCTCAACCCATGATTTAACTAGTACAGGTTTGCTCAGTAGAGCTTTGACCTTGAATCAAAATAAAAATGTTCTGCGCATGGGATTTCAGGCGATCATCTTGCTATACATTGCTATACGCATATTCATATGCGTATGTCGTGTATGTGCGTTGAACAACCCACCCTGGAACAACCGGTATAAATATTGCTTCTCCAAGTCGTTAGACTTTATTAATACATTTGCATAAAAACATCTACTATTATTCATTACATTAATATTAATAATCATTCATATATATTAAAATAATATTTTTTTGACAAATTTTAAAAAAATATAATAACAGTAATTACTATTATTATATTTCAAATGAATCTTAGATTACAATAATTCTTAGTTTGCAATAATTTACTTTTTGAAACTGCTGAAGAAATTAATATTTCGAAAACCAGCGCTTTAATCGTTATTGGTTTTCCGTATCAATATGGTTGCGTTAATCGCACGTTTCTCATTGGTCAAAACAGTTTTATAAAAGCATATGCGCGAAGTAGATACTGAGCAAACCTCTAATAGTTAAATTATGCCTCAACCGGAGGTGGTGATAAGTGGGGTTTGAGTGAGTCTTTAATCCCGACTGTCTTTCCGGGTTTAGCGCGGCCCTTTTCCTACCCCCTAGAACCGGTATGCCGGTGCGGGAAAATTCTGATCCTTTGCCCCATAGGTCCCGGATAGAGTTGCGTCCCTGCTATCCGGGGTTTACGCGTTTCGTCAACCAAACCAAGCGAAATGCTCCTTACACGGCTCTACTCCTGATCCCAACGGTGCTCGCTGCGCGGATGGTAGGTTCTGCGCAGGTAGCTCGAACAAGAGTCTGGGAGCACAGCAGAGGTGCTGCGCGTACAATTTAGGGATGTTTTAAAAATATTTTGTGACTTTTTCAGTAAGAAAATATTACAAAATAGAACATTACTGGCGAAAACTGAAGCGCCTACAAAACAAAGCTTCCGCCCGGTAAGTAGTACGGATAACTCACGACTGCTTCATCGGAAATGAGAAAACCAAAAAGATTTCTGCAGTAAAGAAGTATTTCTTGGTTTTGAATAAAGGATTTTGGTTGCTTTCAACGACAGCTCGTTTTATTACTATAAAAAAATAGCCAAGTTTAAGGCAAAAATCAGATTTTTTTACTGAACTCCTGCCAAAAATTCAAGAATCATTATTAATACCTTCGATCAAAACTAAGAAACACTTATGTGGGTACTATATACATCTTTTTGGTTTTTTCATTTCAGATGATACAGTCGGGAGTTATCCGTATGAGCGCGGAAACTGTTGTTTTTAGGGTGCGTCGGTTTTTACCCTACTATTGACTAATTTTTAAATATTTTTTAATGAAAATTTCACAAAATATCCTCAAAACATTACTAAATGAGATACAAGCGTTGACAACAAATTAAGAAATAAGGTACTCTTTGAACCAAAAAATCTCCAAAGTACGTTTTTTTATGCATCCGACACGAGACCCTTTTTCCCTCTTAAGATATAAGTTTACAAAGAATTAGTATCACCCCTACGAAATATACGGAACAGTTTGGCGTTGATAATTTAATAATTCAACCCCTTTTTCAATCTGTATATAAACGAAGAAAAATCCATCGGACAATTCTCTTCAGGGGACTTTTTTTCACAAGAAACAGATCATCCTAAGTTTTTTTAACAAGAAAAGAAAATTATACGGTGAAAATGAGTCTCGTCTGAAAGAGAAATGTTGACATTGTCCGTTTTATGGAAAACGCAGTGCGATAAACGTTTTCTATGCTTCTGACGTAGGTATACATTCAATGGTACTTGACAAAAGGGATCTTTCATCTCAGGTTTCTCAGATCGAGTCGCGAGATTGTATGAACTACGAGTACAAATTGACGCGGCGTAACGGAACTCACCATTGTTGTCCCCATTGCAAAAACAGGTGTATTCTGCTCTTAACGTTATCATAATTGCGATCAAAGGAGGTGCACAAAGCGGAATATTATCGTGATGCAATTGAGATACTCCAGCGGCGGTGTAGTGTTTATCGTCGGAGCTTCTAAGCATGTCAAAGGTGCCGGGACGGCATGATAACATTGCGGGAATGCATTATCGATAAAAATGTGCCGTAAAAAAGTCTTAGGATTCTTCGCTGGATATCTGATCGGGACCTTACAAAATACGACCTTGATCATAGCTTTCAAGGTCATACTAAAGTCAAGATCATTTTTTTAAACGGGAGCTCCTGATTTTTCTCACGGATTCGTATTTTCCAGACAATTATACTTATATTTTGTTCGAAACACTTTTCTTGATAACGTTTGGTTCTTTCGTTAGTTATGCAAGATATCAACAAATCTTTCGCACGAAAATTGTAAAGTTTCGAGAAATTCAAGTAATGGTGATCTTGCCGTTGACCTTGAGCCAAATTTGAGGGGTCAGATGAGGTCAACCTCGATTTTTCAAATGGTAACTTCCATTTCTCATCATCCAGATTAAAACGCGCGCGTTTTGGCGGAAACTTTTTTCGACTACTGTTAGATGACGCTGTATCAGCAAGAACCCTTTTTTGTGTGCAATTTTGATACATTATTTCAGCTCTTCATTTGTTGAGTAGATACTGTATTTAGCATAACTCAGAAATAACGACGTGGACGTTGACGAATCAAAGTTGACCTGGATTTGACTTTTGATTCTCATTGTTTGATCTCTTCGATGACTCACAATTCTCATGCGAAAAATTTCTTCGATATATTGCATAACTTCGAAGATATTACACCTAGAGCAGCTAACCCTTAACTGTCATACTTCAAAATAATAACAGAAATGTCACATGGTGTATTTTGAACCCTAGTGTTTTCGGATTACTGTGAAAACTGCATCATTTCGTACCTTCAAGTCGACATTTTTGTGCATACCTTATAGCTGCTGTTTTAAATAATCAAATGATATACTAAGCCAATGTTATTTATGATGCCCGAAAAAAATATACGTGACGCAGAAAACGTGATTTTCACATTCTTTCGAGAGAAATAAAGAAAAACAGTCGTTTTTTCAAAAAAAGTATTTATTTTTACAAAAATCTGAGTTATATTCCGCAAATTGTGAGCCATTTTTTCATCTGGCGAGACAAGCCACGAATGATTGAAGATTGGGCGAATCACAGATGCAACCCACGAAGCAAGCCACGACTCAAACTAGGAAATAAAACGAACTGGGGAAAAGCAAACTTACCTAAACTAAATGCAGCTGAAACTGAACTATTCTACGTGCTCAAGGGGAGAGCTTGATCGCCCTGCCACGGATCATTACACCATTCTTTCGGGAGGGGGTGATATGCGAAAGGGAAAACGCGAGGGAAGAACTACAAGTTCGGGCTAGTTACAAAGCAAATCGAAATGAAAGAAAAAAGTTAACAAAACCGGGGGAAGCAATAGAAATGTTTGGCGCGGCTACATATCGGAGTAGCATCACATGTCCGAAGGAAACTATGAAACAGTTCGCGACGGTCTTAAAGAATTTGGGCGGGAGACGGAAACTCTAACAGCGACGGGAGGGATCGTTCTCTGCGCTATCGGTTCTAACAATTAACCTCGGCAGACGGGATGGAACTAGGAATAATTCGCGGGGGAACATCGGGGATAAAATCGGGAACTAAAGATGCTTAACATATCTTACGAAAACGTGATCGCCACTCGCTGCACGCGGTCGCACAACATGGCTGCCTAGCGGGCGGGAAAATCTTCGGGCCAACAGGACAGATTTTGGGGGGACATGGAGATGGTTTGGGGACGCTGAGGGACGAGAAAAGAAGCAAGGGGGAAAACTTACATGATCTCGAAGCAATCACATAGCTCACGCAATTACAATATAATACTCGCAACTTTCAATATTCTCACACGTGCACTCAGGAGAATGCTCGGCTCGAATCTATCTGTCGGTCTCTCGATGTCTTCCACGTCGTCTCGCGTCGGCTGCTGGTTGGTCGGGCTGGAGGATCCCGACGACGTGGTGGGCTCGGGTTAGTTGGAGAAGTTTCCTGGAGCTTCGCTTGATCGGACGGGGGAGAGTCGGTGCGCAGGCACTGGGAGTAATTCGGCAACGGGCGAGTTCAGCCGGTAGTCGATAGCAGCGGCAGTTTCGGGCTTGTCGGCCGCAGCGAGCTTCGGACATGCTCGCTGCGGCAGCGTGGCGGTGGCTTCGGTCTGTAACGACGTCATGGCGTTGCGTTGGGTTCATTCCCGGACTGGCAGGCTGACGGATAGTGGTCGACTCGGCAGGACGTGCGGCATGTATACCCCTCTCGCCCGCGCCTCCACGACTCCCGAGCGCCAGGCCGTGCTCTCCCGACCCCTCTGGATCCGGGGCCGGCTGGAATCCAACCGTGAGTGACGGGGGCTGATGGCTGCGCAGCGGGCCGACAGATTCGAGCTTCGCGGGGCAAAGGGTGAAGGAAGAGGGGGGGGGGGGGCTAAACTCACTATGAATACTCAAAAAAACTTACTATAGGGCGTCGCAGGCGAGTGGCGGAGTTCGAGCCGTGCAAGGGGATATTGTAACGATTTATCGTTACAGTTTATAACAATTTTTCAAGCAATAGGGAATGAATGTGAAAAAAAAATCATTTGCGTGCAGCATTCCGATAATAAAAAAATGGATTATTAAAAATATTGAAGAAACAAAAAAAAATAACAATGAATAATTACAGTTTTTATTTTTTCAACTACGGTAATTGTTAATACAAAACTGAAAAAAAATGATTTTTATAACGGGCATCTATTCTGAAGCTTTTCTAAAATAGCTCCAAGAACGGAAAAACATCTCAGATTTATAGTTTAACAATTATCATATTTGTGTTGTTCATGTTCGAGCAGCAAAGAATTGTTGATTAACCATATCGTAACTAATTGAAAAATCGCGATTACAACTTTTCGCAGCGGATTATTATTCATCCTCCTATTCAGGGAGTGCCTGAATTTTATCGTTTCCTAGTTTTCATATTTAATATGTTGGAATAAATTTTATTATTAAAGTGGCCAAATTAGGCGCGGTTTGCGCAAGCCACAGTATCCGTTTCTAACCGTATTTTCGCCCCTCAGAGAAAATTATAGATATTGGTCCTACAGTTTCGGGAGTCGAGACATTTTTCGAGAAAATTTCCTCCTTTTCTTTGACTCTATTTTTATATTTGAAAAATCGCAATTAATTTTTCAAATATTTCCAAAAAACGAAACCCCCGTTTTTTTTTTAGTAAATTGTTTATATCTCGTGCAATTTCCTCGAGCGGAACTTGATTCTTTAAAAAATTCATCTGCACGAGATTCTGCGTTGAATGACACCTTGTTCATATTTTTGCGAGACTGCGCAAAAAAGTTGGTCAAAAAGGCACTTGTTGACTAGACTAATCGCCCGCTCTACTCTACGAGCTCGCGCTCAGCTCTCGGTGGCTCCGAGATTTTTTCGGGAGCCGCTGAGTTACTCCTTCCTGTCTCATGTTGAGCACACTCCTCGAACAGCGCAGGCCTCAGTAACTTCATGAACATTTCGCGCACCATTTCTGCGCAGCAGAACGTGTACATTTCGTCACACTTTGCTTTTTCCTATTTACATTTCTTTAACATCCCACACAACACTTCTCGGACGCTTTCCTTACATTATCATGACATCCGAATCAAGCGTTTGCTCACACTTCGTTTCACAGTCCATTTTCGTCATGGACCCATTAGTAGCTAGACACCTGAATTATCACTAGACGGGACTGCAGGTCCAAATTCCGCATACATCGTATTTAAATATTCGTTCAAAGAAACACTGGTCTTCGGTACCCCGTGTGACATTAGGTGGTTAACGTTACAAGAAAAATGTTTCAAACAAACTTACGTCTGGAAAACACGAAACCGCGATGAGAATTAGGGGTTTCTATTCTGAAAAATGATCTTGATTCGCCAAGAAATGAGTTTCCAATACTATTTCGTTAGTCGGCCAGATTTCAGCTTCCGAAATGACGTTTGAATTTTCGGCGCGACACGAAGATTGTCAACGGGACATCATCGAGCGTACCGAGAGGACGGCGTGGCGCGTCGATATCGTCCGTGTAAATAGCAGAGAGCGCAGCCTTATCACTCTGCCACTTTACTCGCGTCGTATAGAAGCCTCTGACTATCTGACTTCCGATTTCCTGTAGGCGCCGCCCTATCCATGCTCTTAGTCGATTTCACCGTCTGTCGGGAAATAGCCTCCTCGGCTAGTTCTTACGGTTCGATTGCCGCGACGTCGATCGTTCCCTGCGTCCGATAGCGTGTCTTACAACGGAACGCGAACGCGTCCGAATCACTATAGAGGATCGGTCAGAGTTCATCATTGATATTTATTGTCTACGCTCCCCTATATTCCCGGAGCTTTGCCACCGAGTCTGCAAAGATCTCTTTTCCGATCGTTCGAGAATTGAAATATTTCACCCAGAAAAGAGATAAGAAATCCTGACTAACTGTCGTAGTCTCTCGGAAATATTAATCAAACCTGCTGTGAACGCGGTCAAAATTGGAAAGAAGAATTTCGATTGCAGATCTCGTTCGTTTGGAACTCCACATTAATAGAATTACGAAGTACTTTTATATTTTCCCCTCACGAGAATTTGTTCAACGTCGTACTATTTTTCAATATTCCATAACATCATTGATATAACTTGGCTCAATCCATGGATCGTAGAGTTACATCAGTCCAGAAAGTTGCAAGCGGTACTTTGTCATTGTCGTACGTAACACCGCGAGCTTCCGCAGACTTAATGCCGTGGGTAAGGATTATTAAATACTGATCTTTCCTACAAGTATCTACTGATGATAGACGAACAATGAACGCGAAAAAGAAAAGCCAGCTGGGTGGATTTTTTCATACAAGCGATTACCCTGAAATGATGATTTTAGATATTCACACTTAGATATTTTTATTTTCATTTTCATTCACATTATAATATGAAGTGTTTACATTTTGTGATAATCGCACAGGATGTACATTTCTAGAAAATTTTGTCCGAATTTTGGAATCGTTGTTTCAAAAAGAAATCTGGAAGAAATGGAAAAACAAATAGAAATAATATTTTCTTGAAAATTTGCTCATGACTAGAAAATGTATAATTTGTTCTCCTTGTATAAAACGTCGAAATAGCGACGTAGAAAATTTGGAAGCAGAACTCTATGAGCAAAAAACTGTAGGACGTCTTAGTCTTTTTTTAAAGATTATCTTCTTGCTGAATACACTCAAAGCGAGTATCTGGTAATTCAGGTTATATGCACAGAATCTACTGTAAAGTGTTCGGTCGGGTCGAAGACGCGTCACACCGAACCAAGGTACATATAATAAGATATGGTATTCCGAGATACCAGAATTTGCTCGTTCTGCGCATCACGCGACTGGGCACCACGTTCTACCATGTTGGAAAATATATAGACATATTGTCAACGATTCGCTTTGTTTCTAACCGCATAACAAAGAGCAGCGTTCTTTTGAAAACATGTCTTTTATGCAACGAACTTTGCAAAATGTTTTCCAAAGATATATGACTGTTATTCATGGAGAGAACTATTTGCACAAAATATTTAAAACAATTTAATATATAGCAATCCCTGATATCTTCTTATATTTCATACATAGTTTACTTGTTAGCCGCCTGTATATTACGTGTTCGTTGTCATTTTGATATAATAACTCTAACAAAATAAGAAAAAATACAAATCGCAACGTATTTTGTCATTTTTTACCTTTCCGAGTTATTAGCTATGTCACTCGAGTTTGAGGAGCGTTGAAAACCCCGCCTTAACGTTGATTGGTTTTCGTTACCAAGATGGCTGAAAGTGATGTGACCAACGTCCTATTGGTGGAATTCGACCGGCGCAACTATATGTACCATAGACTCATAGAAATAGACTGAGCCAGTGAAAACATCATACTTATCCCCACTTTTGTACCCGTTATTGGTGCTGTCCTTGTCTTGCAACCGGAGTTGCTTTCGGCTGCTCCCCCCACCACAGAAAGTCCATGTCCCCACCCTAGGAAATATCGAGATAGATATAGAGCGAATGAAGCTATTGGTGAGAGAGAGAGACAGAGCCAATAACGGCTCTGGATGTTGTCCTCACTTCTTACAGCCGACATGCTCAATCTATTTCTATAAGTCTATGATATGTACCTTGACACCGAACGACCAAATCGGCGCGCATGCCTTCGGTGCAGGCTACAAACCGACGAGACTGCGTGAAGCAGTAGGGCGCATGATGTCATCCTCCCTATAAAACGACGTGTTGCAAGGACGACGGTAGGGTTGATTGATAAACCAGCAGCGACTCGCTTGTGGGTTAAGAGCGTTGGCTGAAAAACCCGCAGCGACTCAAAATTGGTCTCGGAACGTTGGCTGATAAACTAGCAACGACTCGCTCTTGAACCAGGTGAACTCGTCTGGAGGGATCCTCGGACCTAGATTCAATTTGCATTTGCCGGTACGGACTTACATTTTAAACCAGCCGGGCCTATCCTAGAAAAGCCTAGGACTTAGCTTCATTCGCGTAAACTTCGATTAGATAATTTATTTTCGTTTAAGTTAGAGTTTGGATTTTGTCTTCGATGTATCATTTAAAAGTTTTATTAGTAATAAAAGTTAATACACACAAAATTGTGATCATATTAAAGACCAACGAATATTGGTTTGAAAAGGTGATCCGATTACCGGATTTGTAGCAAGGCATCTTGTGCGATTGCGATTAAATTTCAGTCAGGCAGAGTAAATATTGGAATTACACTTTTCCTTTATATAATTTTATGTAAGAATTATTTTACTTTTGTTTGAAAATATCAAAAGTTAGTTCAACTTATTCGAATCCTGTCATTTCAACCTTAATGATCTAACAAAGTCAATCGACATCAGCTAACGTAGCTACAGCAATAGCAATAGCGTACCAAGCACGCTGTAACGGCGTAAAACAGTCTGCTATACAGCCACGACATAAAACCCTGGTCCGAACGTTAGTGTGGTAGAATATTGGTATAATATTGATCTATTGGAATAATATGCGTAGATGATACGAGGAATTATTTGAACGCTGCCTCCCGCACGTGTTCTCGTCGACATGCTGCACGCAACTGCTTATGTCCGCACACTATAACTGTATATCTCGCTACGGTGTCCTTAGCCACTCGATGATGTTATGTTAATATATCATAAATCTGCGTCCGGACACAGGAACAAATAACTAGCGGATTGATCTTTTTACCCTCAAGATTCATACAATCCGATACTGATCCATACATTTTCAGGATTGACAAAGTACTCACACTAGCTGCGATAGTTTTACGAACGCGCTCGGTGAAACCTCGCGGAAAGTTACAACACAGAGTAGTCGAAGGCTCGCGGAGTATTTGAAAAATTTTGTCATGGGAACTGGCGTCCTTACAAAATAAGCGCAATGTCTGAGTTCCTACGAAGAATATTATTAAATGGATTTGTGATTGGTAGCAGAGATGAAACGACTGTCTTATTCGACGCAGCAATATGTCAATGCCAACCATGACCGCGTATTCCGATCTTCGTTGGTGTCACGTCGTAAAACGCGATCGTCAACTTCTGTCAGACACGTCAGACATTGCGCGGTTGGGAAATTCGTAACGAGCTGTTTCAGTGAAAATAAGGGAAAAGGCAACGAGAGCAATAAACGTGATGAATACGAGCGTCGAGTGGACAGGGAGACGCGTAGGTAGGTATAGAGAGACGAGGGTCGCGAAACCAGAGTTCAGCTAGAAGCAAATAGGAGAAGCGAGGCGAGGCAACGACAGGTGACTCGTAACTCGGTAACGAATGTGTTGGGATTAGCCCAGACACATGATAATGCATTTTGGACGTTGCGGCAGGAATGACAGTGTACACAGTTTCGTGCTATTGCACGTCAGCACACCTAAATCAAAGTCATCCAGTTATCATGTAATGCTATAGCCGTTTTAAAATAAAATATGAGTAGTATCACGCAACAAGCGTCTCATAAATTCGTCATCGTAGAAAGCGAAAACGACTCGAAATCGCCTCAAACGATGACATCTCCACTTTTCATACGTAGGTATTTGAAAGGCAGGTCTGATACGAGTTACTCCACTGTAGCGATCGTACGTCTGAACTGATTCAGCTTAAAATTAATATTTTCGAATGATTGGCGGCCATTTCTCAGCGTGCAATGCGACTTTGCCCAAAACCTTACTGGTTGCTGAAAATTGGTGAAAAATACTATTTTCGGACGAAAAGAGCATCTATGCGATGCAGCAGTTGAAGGGCCCGAATGTGTCGACTCAAGATCGACTCAGAACTTACGTTTGGGTTGTACAAGATTTATAGATCAAGGCTTATTACAAGCTTTTGGGCGAAATCGTTTTAAACCTTCAAAATTCTTGAAAAAAAATGTCCGCAAGAGAATAATGGAATGCTGACTAATGGAGGGCCGACTAATTTAACTCAAAAACTACCTAGCGGTCTAGACAATTCTATTAATTACGTGATGGATTCGAAAATGGCGTGAGAAAATTTCTTGTCTAATTGTTTGTCTTATCGGTTTCGAAACCTCAATAAACTTCGATCGGTCATACCTACGGCGAAAAAGCGTAATTTTTTGTTATTTTCCCGTTTGCTTTGAACACATTGTATAAGGTCGGTGTGATCAGCGACCAAATTTCAACACTTGAAATGATCAGAGATAAGTTTGATGGCAATCTACCAAGTTGCATTCGAACCGATAGTGGCAGTTATTGCGAAATAATTATATATATAGTGTCCGCGGTACTCACTCTTGTTTCTTTCGTACATCCGGTGACGAGTCACTCGGCCCATACTGCACATCAATTGTTTTCGAAAAATGCTTCCCAAACATCGTAGATCATTTAGAACTGACGGAAAAACTGCTGTCATGCGCAGACTTCAAAATAGCACGCTCTAATTCTCATTGGCACGAGTGCCTCTCCAATGTCCAACCCCGACCAAAGTGCGATCTCGCTCATCTTAGTAAACGGTATAAGTCCTGAAACAGGTGCCATATAACAAATCTCGTCATACAGCATACCGAGATTTCTGATACAGCGCAGACATTCGGTCTAAAGTGAGATATTGCAAATTTCATCATACGTCATGACTAGGGCTCCGAAACAGTATACTGTTATTCTTTAAGCACTGTAACGCGAGTATTGCAGTACCCAGCATAGTACATGATACTTTAGTGTGAAATATTCTATACGCACTCTAGGATAAATTATACTGGAAGAGGATTGGTACGCGCCACACTGAGAAGAAAATGTATCTGAATATAATATACTAGCACCCTCCGTCTCTGCTTCGCCTAATTTTCGATGTGTAGAACACCTTAGCGTGTACACTGAAAAAAAGGATAGCTGATGTAACCATTTTCTGGTTAGTCTCCGCATGCTAGATGGTTGTTCTCCGTATTTTTGTGAGTTCAACCATCTTCGATAGGCGCGGCAACTATCTATCAGTTAGCTGGCGTTAGATGGGGAAGGCAGCTATTCGGCATACTAATGCTACGTTTGCAATAGTTAGGGATGCCAACTCTCCTGGTATTCTAGGTTAAGTTACCCTGTCAAAACGAACTAGTAGAATTGTTCTGACTTACCTTCAAATATCTTTACGTACTTTTCAAGGTCCCATTAGCTTGATTTTTTTGCACCCACTCGTCCATGTTTTCAACGCGAATTTGAATTGACAAATGAAGCCGATGTTGACGCGATATCCACATATTTACTGCGCACTGACAATAATTATTTAGTGCGGCGGAAGCCGGTAACGTATATTCGCTGGCATAGGCGTGACAGATATCTAAGGGATCGCTCGAGCGCCAATATTGATGCTTACCACGGCTACTCCATGCAGCCTTGCTCGGAAGCATTATAATTTGGGGTCCGCGGCTATATGGATAGGGAAAGCGACGGTCTGACGGTGGCTATCCAACGGATTCACGCTGCATCTATCCTCTGTGTTCGATGTAGACTTGTAGTTTACAATAGACTAATATTATTCGAGCTTCAAAATTTCGCAAGTGTTCTTGATAGTCATTAGACTGATGTTATTTAACAATTAATCGGATACAAATGTAAGTAGCGGACTTTCGATCATACATTTGTTATGTATGATATTGAATTGGTATTGAGATTTTAATTCTTTTGTCTCTTTGTCCAAATGTAGTGTGGTATCAATTACCGAGGGGTTTATTAAATGGTGACTCAGATGGTACCAATATAATCAATAGATACATGTACCAGTGGTAGGGGATATATCTACTGCACTCGTAAACTTTGATGGCGGGAGAGGACGCCATCTAGCGGTGTTCGGTCAACCCAAAGCGGACCTCGGAGAAAGACCTTTTTTTTAATCAAACTTCTCAAAACGCTGTGCGGTAAGGTGCCTTTTCATACGCAGCAAGGAGCAGCCGCAAAATGATCACGTGATGAAAAGTTTCTAGAACTACTTGCTGCTTATGAAATGGGAAATTTGCTGCAACAGCAAGAGCAAGGAAGAGCAATGCTAAGAGTGCTAACCTACACAGTAGATTCGCGTTTCGTATCGGTAGAAATGATGTTTCCAAATGTCTTACAATGAAAATTTGTATAAATGGCGTACGGAATGTCAACAAATAATCGCGAAAAGAAATGCAGACATTTTACAAAGACGTAAACTTGAAATTGTGGCAACAGTTATTGCTAATATAGCGGTCGCTCAAATAAATGTAAGACTTGAAAAAAAGCCGTATTACACTAAAAGAAAGGTTTGGATGCCACAAATTTTCGGAAACCGTCGACGTTATGGATTTTACAATACATTTCCGCATCGAAAACTGGAGGACTTGCGTCTTCGAAATTATTTTCGGATGAGTACGACTTAATTCGAAGAGTTATTGCACCTGGTGGTCTTGGAAATCAGTCGTCAACGTGTTGTTCGTGACGAAATCTAAGCAGAACAGCGCGTAGGTTTGGAATCTCTTCGATTGGTATCCCATTTAACAGTACATAGTCATGTTTAAAAACATTTCATCAATGATTGTAGATACTTGGCAAGTGGAGATAGCATGACGTCAATGTCGTATCATTACCTTGTGAGTTTGATATCAGTACATCATATTGTTGCGGAGACGTGTGAAGTCTTATGGCAAGTTTTATCACCACTGGTATTGCCTCAGTGTACTGAAGCAAATTGGAGGGCGATTTCTGCAAATTTTGGTGATAAGTGGCATTTTCCTCACTGTATCCGAGCGCTGAATAGGAAGCACGTTTTAGTACAGGTATAAAATACGATTACATTCTCGTATACCTGGATCATATTTTCGTTGGTGGTATTTAAATCCATGTATCAATATTTTATAAAGTCTTGAACATTCTGGTTCGATGTATGGTAATAACAAAAAGTCACACGCATTGTGTTAATGGCAATGTGCGATGCAAACTATCTCTTCACTCTTGTTGACATTGGAGCTTGCGGGCGTCAAAGCGATGGTGGTATTTTCAAGACTTCTACAATAGGTCGACGCTTTGCTAGTGGCGGAATGTATGTTCCACCACCGGATAAAATATATGAAGGAAGTTCAGTTTTTCCATGTGTAACAGTAAAAGATCAAGCTTTTCCATTAAGATCCTATTTAATGCGGCCATATCCTGGCCGTGAAGGCCTGACGACTGAAAAAAGAATCTTCAATTATCGACTTTTACGTGCAACAAGGATGATTGAAAACAGTTTTGGAAAACCTGCTGCTCAGTGGCGAATATATAGAAAACCAATCATTGGAAAGGTTGAAACTGTTGGAAAAATGGTTCAAGCAACAATAGTGCTGCGCAATTGGATTCGTAAAGAAGAATTAGCGAATAGAGGAACTTTTATAACCGATGATGTGGTTGACCGAGAAACAGATGATGGTTCGATTATCGCACGGCTTGGAGGGATAATGCTGCGACTGACCATTCAGTTCTGCAAAATATCGCAACTTTCTCCACACACACACTCTTATTCGCGAGAAGCTGCTGATATTCGTAATACATTCACCCATAATTTCAACGAAGAAGGAACGGTTCCATGACAATTTCTACGCATATATCAGTAGAGAATTGAAATAAGAATATTGAAACACGTATCTACAGAACAAACCACACTATATTTTATTCAATCTTGTGAATAATAAAACGTTTCGCGTAGCACACGTAATAAACCTTCATACAAAATTCAACTAGTATGAAGTTCTATACTTCAAATTATCGCACCGTTATAGAATTTTTTATATTTTCTCATGGACAAAGGCAAATATTACGAAAATCAGTTATCTTCAATTTTTTTCGTCCAATTGTCTTAATTGCGATGACAGTATTAGCATTAAGCTATCCACTTAGTCCTGTTGACTTGGAATTGCCAGTGAAGGCAATTGCGGCGGTTCGGGGATGGCGGTAATGGCAGTAATGGCGTCGGCTATTTTTTCTAATGGCAAAGCCATTGCCACAGCCTCCGTTGATGCGCTTGCTTTAATTGAAAAATAATATGGTTATACAACATTTGAAGTCTTAGAAGTCGTTACGGCTTTACTCTAAAATATTACATTACATTGGTGAAAAATACTTACAGGGTTGTTCTCTCTTACGTTTCTTGGCACACACCGTTGACGGTGAAGTCGCATTGGGCTTATCGTCCTTGGCTGTAATATTGTCAATTGTTCTGTAATTGTTGTAATATTTGGTAACTTTGGGAGCTCCAAATCATTGCTCATGCACTGTGACTAAATAATTTTATTTTTTTTAGATATATTCACCTAAACATAGTATTTGCCGATTTACAGAAAACGTGTTACGTAGAAATGTCATTCGATCGAAGTATTTTCATTTGCCCTGTATGCAGGCCGGGCAGCTCCACCGGGCACCTTCTCTTTTGCCACCTCTCGAAAATAGCTGTCTCGCAGCGTTTTTCATTTCTTCGTGACCTGCTTCGCATCTACGCGCCCTATGACGTAATACAAAAATAGTAGAACGAATATGGCAATTTCGAAAAGAAAAATTGTGGACTGCCAGTATTTCTTACCACCAAGAACCCCCATTATATCTTTCCATGCTCCACCAAATGTGGCTCGATTCCGCTGCGTTATTGGAAGAATATAGTCGTATAATATTGAATGCTTCGAAACTTCTTCGATAAATAATTCTTCAAGGTCGCCCGAATCACTACTTTCGTTAGCAACGTCGCGCTTTGTATCGCAACTTCCTCTTACGCCCGCTACAACAATGTCTTCATTGTTCGCCACGCACTTCGCCGGACTCTCCTTTCGTCATCTGTATTACATAATTGTTACGTACAGTAAGAATTCTCGATAAAGAAGCAGTACAGTTTTTTCAGAAGCGTAATATGATTTCCTTATTATTAGAATCTTAAATGAAATTAATTTGTACCGACCGGTCATCGGATACAAATACCGATTGTCATCCAGGTACTTCTTTGAAAAACCTTCAAAGCAATCATGTTGAAGGACTTCGGATTCCTCCAGGATTGTTTCGCACATCCGACGTGCGCTGACAGTGTTCATCTGCATATTAGAAATACTATTTAGGTTCGAACTGTGCGATCTTTGCCTTTGGTGATTATACGGTTTAGTTTGTCATCAACGCAAGGTACCGAAGTCAAGTCGAATTTTTGTAGAGAACTACCCAATTTTTCAGAGAAACCATCTACGTATGGGAAAACGACGCTCATATTTTGGTTGTTGGTACAGTATGAATTACACAGGCACTGGAAAGTCACCTATTTAATCCTAGGTATTTTTGACCGCTGAATACGAATATGAGGTCAGAATTTGGTAATTCAAATTGAAATCGTCAAACAGAATACGAGTAGACAGCGGTTGAAACCAACGCGTTTCTCGGAAGCTCTTTCATAGGTCAATAGAGAAAAATTCCAGGTCTTCTCGAATCTTTGGTGGTGGTGATTCGTGGAAGTAATGAGAATGTAAATCGATTGAGAAACCGTCGAACGGCCCTCGATTCTTCCCACGATTTGGCAAGCTGCCAAAGCCATTATGCTGCCGTCTCGCATTCTTTTGCCCCATTTTTGTTCTCGTTTCTTTTGTTTGCCGTTTATTGCACTTTTGTCTGACCGCTGATAGCAATTGGCAGAGATGGAAAATAATGGAAAACTAGCTACCGATTGATTGAGCATCTGCTCGATCGTGACCAAATAACTCCTTTCTTCTTCTTCTTCGGTCCTTAATGGTCATAATCCGTTACGGGTAAGCACCAAATTCTATGCTATCTGACATATCTATGTTGGGAGTGTATATTTGTCATCGTGCTAAAGCGTGCACGTGCTACGGCTATCGGTTTGGTCATGTCTTCAGAGGATACGCAGTTTTATGTGTGAACCCGATCTCGCGAACACGCGGTTAGGAACGCAAAGAAAGATGACCGTAGAAAAAGTCTGCTAGAGAAATGCCGGGTAGTCATAAGAAGCGTCAGAAATTATAACGAAGTGAACCGAGATCGCGGATAGCTACGCCGGGCGCAAATGGTTGCAGGTATCGTTGACGAAATAAAAGGACAGACTCGAAGTCGAAAATGAACCGTCCTTAACAGTGGATGATGGCTGATCGGTTTAGCCAAAATCGTGGTAGAGTTAACGATAGAGTTGAATTTTTTATTGTTGAATATCAAGTCGGGTTGTCATGTATTAATATATACATGGTCCTTCTCAATTATCAATTCATCATACTTCATATCATACTGTTATACAAAGTAAGGTCGCGAACACCCTGGTAATCGCTAAACGCGAAAACTTGTGAACCGATTTTGCTGAAATTTTGCGCACTTATTTTTGACACTCTCTAGATGGTTTTGGCAGAGTTTTTTTTTCTTCTAAAGTTAATAACAATCGCGATAAATAAACTTAAAGTCTGACAAAAAAAGGTCGTTCGCGCTTTAGGTTGACCGAATCCAAGTTTGCGAGTTCAGTAGCTATATCCCCGATCAATATTACGAACAATTATCGCAAAGTCTGGCATCATCTGCAGACTATATTCGACAGTCGTATGATCAATGCCGTTGGAATTTATTTTTTTTAATCTAGAAAAATAAGTTATCAATATTGTTAACCAATAATATCCATGAAAAATGTATGAATAAATATATCTTACTTGCGGTTAGATACGATTAATCAATACATTTCATATTCTATTGAATTTCAAGAATTCTCACACAAATTTTAAGCATGAATAATTTCAGTACTTGTTACACTGTAAGTCTACACACTGAGGTGTTCCACACATCGAAACTTAGGCGAAGCCGAGACGGGAGATGCTAGTTATGTTATAATTATAAGTTTCGGTACATAAAAATATATCCATGAATAAATATACATTTTTCATAACATTACTCAGGACTTCTAATTATTTACATACCTAACTAGCAGCTGCAAAAATGTTTGCTAAAAACTTACTGAAACCCTTTCAGAACCCTTTCTTACCCACTGGTAAAATCCATTCAGAACCCTCGGTATAACACTTCCATCTCTCTTGGGAATTGTCTTGGAACACTCCTATAAAAACCCTTGACAGTTCTGTTTCAATTTGCAAACTTTTTAAAACAAGGTTACTGCAATCGTTATTACAATCGTATCACAAGGTAAAATCGTGTTATGTTCGTGACAACGAAACGATGTGAAAAGAATGGGACGAATTAGTGATAATAAATGAAAACAAAAGCGCATAAACGAACCTGCGCTGATCAGTCTTCGGCGTGTTAATCGTTCATTTAGCGCGTGTGAATTTGAAAAACTACTGAATCGAATTTTTTCGAGGAAGGACAAAAGAATGAACAAGTAACGCGCCTAAGACTCGGATTGAAATAACGAAAATGGGATCAACGGTTCTCCAATCATAAGCCTACGAACAAATAAAATAGATCGACAGAAATTGTTTCAAATTTCGTACGTGTGCATTCTAAGCGAGTTTACATGAACATAGTATATCTTCGCTAAATGATGGGACGGAATTTTATTCGCAACGGATCTTATTCCTCTAATGGCTTCCTCCAATTAGTATTTGTTGATATAGTTCACTAGAAGGTATTCAAAAGTGTTAATAAGAATATGTATACGCCGATTTCGATATTTGTCTCGAAGTAAACCGATTCCATTTATTATTGTGTTTCGCAGACAAAGCACCATCGGAAGCGACGTTCAGGGGTATGGAATACTTGACCATAGATTTGAGCAGATCAGACCCAGTTCTCAGTACCCAAGAATCGATCAGCCTCTTCTTCAAAACGAGGCAACCGAACGGTCTGCTATTTTATTCCGGTGAGTAATAAAATTTCAGTAATAATTAGAATTATCGAATCTCCATTCCGATTCCCTTTCGTTCAACAAGTCGGAAAATGACTGCATTTTTTTTCTGATGTTACGAACGATTCCACTCCCATCTGGGTTGCAAGGTTTTGGGAGCAATTTTCAATAATTGGTGTTCATCGGCAATCGTTGAGACAAGTAGAAAAGCGAACATTCGCGATCGCTAATCAAATTCTGATTATCGAATTCTGGTTACCAAAAATGTTTCGAAAATTGCCGTAACTTGCAGATTTCATCAACGGTCAACTGCTTTCGAAAAATCTGATCGCCGTGGTGGTAGCCAACCTGATTCATATTCCTGATTGTGAGCAATGCTCCGTTGCGCAAAATTTCTTCGGTTTTGTCCATTCAGAAAATCGATATTGTTACAGCAAACAAAATTCTAAAGGCACGAATATAATTTCCCTTATTTTTCTTCACAATATTTTCTCATTTGAAAGTATTCGCCAACTTCCGCAGCTCTACCTTTCACCAAAACGAAGCTGAGAAAACTTACGAACTGGAAAATATTGAAATTGGAAAAAAAAATGCTCAAACTTATTGACGCGCATGGCAGTTTTATCGAATCGAAACTGTACGATTGGTACGAGAATATTAGAGCCACGCTATTTCGCGTTGACCGGAGGGAAATCTAATAAAAACCGTCGAATAACAAGGTCGAATGATCCGTTTTAACGGTAATAAATGTATCCGGATTTTGCGTAAGCAAAATGAAAATGGAAATAATCGTGGAAAAAAATTCCCTCGGGGTGCACGTCGATGCTCGCAAGAAATAATCAGAGCAATTTAGCGGCTCGCCCGATGTGGTATCGAAATGACGGTCGGAAAACTTTGGTCCGTAATTACAGAGGGAAATGGAAATAGAAGTGCGGGGTACCTGACATCAAAGCTGGTTCGGTTCAATTTCGCCGACGTAACGCTGCTCCCGTTCGCCTAGTTTGACATCCGTTACTGTTCCTTCCATCAATTTCGAGCTGGAATCACACGGCTGGCAATCTCGCGATAACGTCCAAGTACAAGGTACACGCGTTTCACGCCTCGCACGACGTTAACAAAGTCTTACGTCTAATTCCTTATAACTTGATCGCGAGTTGACAACACCGTTGCGATATACTTAACGAGGATATACTTTGACTCATCGCGTACCTGGCGTTGCGAGATACGAGCTGCCAGAACACGAGATACCGAACAAAGTTTAGAGTCCAAAGAGCTTCGCAAACATCACGCGAGCTTTAATCTTCGAACGTTTCTAGATTCTTAATGACTTCCAGTCGAGCCAGATACATGTAGCGAGAATATTGAAAATTTCAAATAAAAAGGACCCCGCACACTTCGGTAGGAGAACTCGGAGATGATTGCTTGTCACGTGATTGAAATTCCGCGTAAGAATGTGCTCAATAATCTGCGTGGAGAACATTTTAGCCTAAGTCTACTTAAGTCGATTTTCGGACGAATTTGTTAATACACAATTCAACAAATCTGTATACACAATTTCATAATATTTGATTAATTGCCGAGCAACTTGGGAGTGTTTGCACCTGTGTGCCTTGCGTTCCTCCGCAACCTTCGTCAAGTTCGGCTTGGAAAAATCGCAACTCTGCTCACAATTGACGAAAAAATAATCGGGAAATGCATTTGGAAGAGAAGATTTCGAGCTTTCTAACGACTTGCAATACGATCAACTTTTTTTCGATTTTCATTTTTTGCCGATACGAGCGTTGGCATTTGGCTATCTGTCAACCAAAAATTCGTGTTCCTTCGATGTTCGGAAAAATCGTGTTCCTTTGATGTTTGAAAAATTTCCTGTTCCTTAGATTTGAGGCGGAATATACTATCGTATATTTACGAATGTAACTAACGTTGCGAAAGCGTCTTGTTGTCTCTCATTCATCGGCTCTGGGATTGGGTATGTCATCGTAGCTGCTGCGGAGAGGCGTTTATTCAGGGCAGAGAGAGCATTCAACTGTATCATTTCACAGATTCACGCGAGAATGATTAGCATTCCCATCACCGCGATGTGAAATTTCGATTATTATTCATCTCGAGTATTCTAGTGCGA
Source organism: Arge pagana (assembly GCA_963969455.1). Taxonomy (NCBI): domain Eukaryota; kingdom Metazoa; phylum Arthropoda; class Insecta; order Hymenoptera; family Argidae; genus Arge; species Arge pagana. The sequence goes on along the minus strand of OZ018310.1, from coordinate 11,551,008 downwards.
TGTAGAGTCTCGTTATTAAAGATAAGTTTTCATTATGTCAAATCCGATTAAAGAAGAGACACCCTGTTGTAACGATTGATTTCATCTATTTAAATAATTATTAGATTGGATTTGCTTCTATAACCTAAGGAGAGAGTACATGAGTCGAATAGTCATGTGATTTGCTTCATAAGACACAGTGATAAGATTTATTCGTATGATTGATATGTTAAGGTCGGATTTCTCAACTGTTCATTCGCACTATCAGTCATTCAGCACTAATTTTCAAAAATGATAAAGATAAAATACGCCATTACATGATTGTTCGAATTCGACTAGCCAGTTTTAACACCTATTTTTCTTTGTTTCGTTCAAATCTGTGTACAAGTTCGTTCAAGTTATGATGCAAATTAATAACTTATCTTAATTTGACAATTAGTTGTTAAAATTGTCAATTCTTGCGATGACGGTGGCGATGTCGAGACATTCCAAGTGTGACCGTTGTATTGCCCTTTCCGTGGTGGTGGAAGTTTAACGTTGATGTGGTTATTTGGTGTATTGCTTTGCTGACTTGAACTTGTACAGTGACAAAGTAATCGATGATAGTTTTTAAAATTATGACTTGGCACAAATGAAATATGATTTCGGCGATTTAGACTTCTGCGAGGAATAATTAAAATGTGTGCTAGGCCTGGCGTCTTCTCGCAGAGTGTCGACGCTTCGCTCTTACTTTGTCGAGTCGATTTCGTTTCATTTGATAGGCCCCGCGTATTACTCGCGTCGTTGGTCAATATTCTAGCGCGTTATTTGATTCTCACACTGTTTTGGCCTACTCCACTGCAATAATCTGAAAATGGGCTAATAAAAGGGAGAACTATAACAATTAGTATACACGGTGACCAAAAATGGCACCGACAACAAAATAGGGGTAGTTGAGGGTGTCGGTACAAGCATGTTGAGCTGGGGAACCCGTGTTCGCCGATGACGCGTTTTCACGCTAGAGGGCGTCAAAGTTCCAGGCACAGGGGTAGGCAATTCGTACTACTTCGCGTAATGAATATTTATTTCTCTTCGATTTCTGATTGTTTATGTCACTGGACACAAGTGAAATGGACAGTACAACATGCTCGACATGTTTCCAGCACCATGCGCGTAAATTCTTAGGCAGAGCGGACGCGTTATGTTAAATCAAGGGTCCAATAAAGATCAATCATTACAACAAACTCTCAAAAAGACGACGATTGACTTCGGTGAAAAAATGGAAGCGTTTTAATACTGACTCTCGCACGGTGGTAATAATTCCTGGCGAACGCAACACCATGGATAATTACGAATTATTGAGTAGCACAGTATTTAATCGCATGAACAAGTTTGAAAATCATGAATTCAGTAGACATTCAATGGTCGTATTTATTGTGTTGTGTTCGTCGAACAGGGTACGAGAATCTGTATCGAATCGCTTCCGCCTTTGCACAGAAGTCAATAGTCGTTTTTTTTGAACTCTTGTTGCGATGATGTTTTGTTTTTACTAAATCGTGCTTTTGCACCTAAGCGAAACCTTGCTATTTATTTTTAGACATGTGAAGCATGTTGAACTAATCATGTAACTTGGGTCCCGTAATATAAACGATCAGAAGTCGAAGAATAACCCGTATTCATTACGTGAAGTAGAATATGTTGCCTACCCGTGCACCTGAAACTTTGACGCCCTCCAGCGCGGAAACGCGTCATCGGCGGACGCTGGTTCCCTACCTCGAAATGCTTGTACCGACACCCTCGACCACCCTTATTTTTTGTCGTCCGTGCCATTTTTGGTCTCGCTGTATAGGCTCGTGTTACGACAAATGATCATCTGATCGAGCGTCGCGATCGGGGATCACCTATCTTATCGTTCCGAAGTCAGGTGGCAAGTGACCGTATACCTACTATGTTGCTGAAACGCGTCTTACCTTCGAATAGGGGTGATGGCTCCACTTGCCTGAACTGTAAGCAGCACCTAATTTTGATGAATTCTTTTATCATTTATCTTTTGTTTATTATATAGAAAAATTCGATTATTGAATAACGATGATGTTCAATTGATTAAAACTAAATCGATATCTTTTATACTAATTTATTAATACATTGAATTTACTCTATATTGATTTCACTTGATGCATTTTCAGTTCACGTTTCAATACTATAATTGGTGGATTCATCGGTTCAATGGATTAATATTTTGTAAATAAATCAGTCGACCTTATTCATTGATTCGTTCGCAAACTAGAACGTGAATATGTGATTTTAATGGGCAGTTGTACCTTCAATATCCAGACGAGACACGAACAATCTTCACTCAAAATTAGTTACACGATTATCTATTTTTCAAACGAATAACAATGAAAATTTGTCAATCAGACTCTTGCGAATTTGAAATTTATTTTAACATTTGATAATTATTCTAAAATGAGATTCGAATTGAGTTAGTAGACAAGAGCGACGTCCTTCCGACGTCACACTAGTGATGCGAAATCAATTGGCAATCACAATCTCCCGTGGCTCAGGAAATCACGAGGGCGAAGCGTCTACTGCTAATCAAAATAGAGACTTTGAGCAACATCGAGGATCACCAAGATCACCAACAATTTACATTTCCAATTCACACTTTCTACTCTACTTTTTATCGTCTCCGGGAAAATTCATTCCGAACTATTCGTTGGGATCGTCTGCGTTTCCGAAAAGCTCGCTGGGTTTATCCGAAACTAGCGTGAACGTACGTAGATGCTGCCAGGCTTATCTGAAAGTTTAAGCAAATGGCGAGGATCGTTGTTTGGAACAAATCGTTAATCCGGCTCGCGCTAAGTTTCGGCGCGGTTGCACGCCTACTTTCGCATGTACGTGGATACCCGTCTCTCGAAGTACACGTAATCTGAACCGATTTTTATTCCCGGAACAGATGAGCCACCGAGGACCACCGCTCACCAAAAGCCGAAGACAATCTCTAAGCAAAGTGTAGCGATACTCATCTCTCGCGCAGCTGTTTTCCACCACTAAAATTACGACCAGATACGTGTCAAGGGTAGCACCGAGGTCTTGTTAATTTTAAAAACGCCACATCTTGAATTACTGTAGTTTTAACTAGGTATCGTCCCTAGCATTGTGTATGAGAATATAAATTCTGCGCAAAGGAAGCAGCCATCGTCATTTAAGATTTCGCAATCATATCAACACTTTTTCCTCTTTATTGAGAAAATCACAGTGCGTGGAAATCTCATTCCACGGATATATATATGTAGATCGGATATATGTGATCGTGGAATTGTACAGCGCTCGGAAATTTTCCAAAACCGCTTTGTTACGCTGTCAAGTAGAATTGGGTCCACATCGATCGAATCGACACGGTTCTCCCGAGCTGCGGTTGACAAAATACTTGAAACGACAGGGAAAACGCGAAATTCGGAGTCTGTCGTAGCTTTTTCCTTGGAGTACAGGTGTAACGGCGTTAGGGTAGGGCGCGGTTGGGTGAATACTCAGGGCGCCAGTAAAAGGGCGCCCCTTTGTTTCTGCCCGCTCATCCGAGTTGCATATTGCTACTCGTTGTGAGCGGGTGGTCACTCAATGCTTTAGCATTGATTTCTTATTCCGTACCATTTAAAGGGTCTAGCAAAACAGATACGGAGAATCTTTTTGGCGAGAGTCTTACTAATGAGGAATCTTTCTTGGTTTTTTTTTCGAGCTGCATAGAAGAGTTGGAATTGTGCCAACTAGGAGTTACCATATTTCCTGTACTTCCCCTTGACCTGCCTGTTACATTTTGAACTTTGAATTTTTTACATTATTTTTCTTTGTTTATTTCTGAAACATTAACAAATGTTTGGAAAAAAATGAATATTGAAGATATTTTCTATTTTTTTCCTCTATCGAATTCCAAAAAACGTCGAGAAATGCCCACTCTAGAGTAGAATACCCTCTTAACTGGTCCTCGCACAATGCTCATCGACTCAAGGCCTGAAACTTCCTTTACGTTTTACAGTTTGCAGGCTAACGATGAGTTTTTCGTGACAACCGCAGTACTGCACCGAAATTGCGTCCCCTCGGATCATTGTTTTGTAATTTGCTATTGAGATCTACAAAGATTCATAAGAAGTTGGCGCTAACATCGCTGAAAAGGTCAAAAATACACGATTCATAAGTTCGTTATTCGGGATAACCTGATTGTAAATTTATTCGGAAAAATGCAATGGTAACAGGCACCGCGATTAGCTCATTTGTACACGCGCCGCGTTTATAATACACGGCCAATTAAGTCCAAAGTGCCGTCTGCATCTTTTATACGCTCCGACGCGCCGCACGTATCTCGTGACGATTAGTAACGACCACGCGGTCGCAGTTATTGTCCGGCAAGGGGAAACTGTAGGTAAAGTAGACCTGCGAGTCGCGAGGGCGAGGGAGAGGGAGAGATTCTGTTATAATCAATCTTACTACCCCGCCTCGAAGTTTCTACTGTAATCATTTTAATTTTCCCTGTACGCGCCATTTTTATGACTGTCGATTATTAAAATACCAATCGCTGGCGTCTAGTCCTCGACCACTTGTGTCGCACCGGTGCAGACAACCGGCGAACTTCCTCTGCTCTGCTCTGCTTTTTTCCGAAGGAATAATTGAATGAAAAAATAGCTTCGCCCGAGCAAAAGTGCGGTCGCGGAATAATTGATAAAAACTATCGTCCGATGTTCCCGTGCAAATGATTACGCGTCGTCCACAAGAATCTGGCAATGATTCTCCATTAATTCAGTAAACTGCAGGTCTCATTTTTACTTGTTGCTAAGTTTTTCCACATAATTGCGGTACAATTAATCGCTGGCGATTGTTTTGAGTTAGTTGTGAAGATTTTCAGTGGAACAGAGTTTTTCGCAGTAAGCGATTGTTAAACATGATCGTAACAAACGATCAAAACCATTTTTATTTGCTTCCTTTTCTTTGTAGTTCAATCGTTGACAAACGGCATTTTTTCCAGATTTGACCTTGAAAATGAAATTTTGCGGGTATTTTACCTATCATATTCGTTCTCAGCGCGTTGAAATACATCTGTATACGAAACTTCAGATTAATCGGATGTATGGGCTATGCGGAAGTTTATCCAAAAAATGAAACGATAAGGAAGCGAGATCGCGGCTTATCCCACGCGTGCTGAGAGCAACCGTAATGATAAGATAGAATCTGAAAAGACACTCCGCAAAAACTATCGCGAGATTCAGCTTAATTCGCGAATTATCGTCGTCGTGCTGCTTAATTTTTTCATTTTATTTATCAATTCCGTGAATTCACGTTGCTATTTCGATTTCAGGAGAAGGAGGCGATTATCTGACTATCGCTCTGAAAGATGGCGGGGCAGCAGTTGGCATGACTTTGGCCAACGGCATATTGGATCTTCACATAAAACCAGCGAGAGTACGATTCGACGACAACCAATGGCACAGGATCGTAGTTCACAGACGTGTCCAGGAGGTGAGACCGACTTTTCTTATTCCTTCTAAGCGTGTCTGCCACCACGAAGTTGTCAGCAGGTTCCCGAAGTTATTATTCCCGCGTTAACTTCCCCGAGAAGTTGGGATGCTCCGAAATTTATCTCGGAAATCCTTGCGAATCCTAGGAAACGTGCAGCTATATCGCGTTCCTACGAACTGCGAGGAACGGAGTTTCCTCATTTTTCACCCCGAAACTAAAAAAAACGATATTTCAACGAATTAACGCAGTTTCCAACTTTTCCTGCCCACGATTACTCAGACGCGTTTGAAAACTTGATTTCATTATCGGAAATCTCGCAAAAACCATCTCAACCGTCTCGTCATATCATTTCAACTTTGGCAACGTGCAGATGAAAAAACGTGCCGTTTGAAAAAACAAACAATCGTGTTGACGAACATCAACTTCAAAATATTTTCACTTTTGCAGATTTTTCGCGATTTCATCGTATGATGAATGTTTTTTACAGTTATTCGATGATCGTATCGCGTTGTTGTCATCCGATATTTCGTTCCCCGCTTTTATCTGCCATCTAATTACGGCGAACAATTATATTAGACGACGCGATGGTACGACGCGAACACTTCTGTGACGGCTCGAGGTGAACGTGAGCCCTTTGACATGTTGAACTCGATAACCGAGACGGAACGTGTCGTCGTAGTAGCTTCGGATGAAGTTGGTAGTGGCTCTATAATTATCCAGCACGAAAACCATCGGTGAACCCAGAGGTTGACAAAACCGGAATTACGTTCAAAATTGTGGACTCGGAAAAACTATCACGGATCTCGCGAGTACCGGCGATGTCGTTGGAGAACTTAACGATGCTATGCATTTTCTGGAAAATAAATCACACATTTTTCAAATCTCCAAAAATTGAAATCTCGAATCGACTCAGCGGCCGGTGTTCGGATGCAAACATGGCAAACGTTTTTTACCGGGGACTTTGCTCGCATTTCCACCGAAGTGCGATACTTAACCGAATAAAAACTAATATTCTCACCGATTTAACAATAAAAATTAATAAATTAGCTTCGTCAAAGAATATGGATCATTATTTTGTTGGTGTAAATAATCGGGGAAGGCTTGAAGTAGAGCAAGAAAGAGGATTCCGAATGTATGATGGAAAAAATATACACATGTAATACTACTTCGCGAGTTCGACTACATTTTATGAGTCGAGTCGTTACGATCTCGTTGTTTTGGCGAGTGTTGCGTAATTATTTACTGGATATCATTTTTTTTCTTTCGCTACTGCTAATTGACTCGAGATTCAGCTCGACGCGTTGAGAAGAGTGTTACGTGTTGGCGCGGAGCTTACGTAACTGCCTTACAACCTTTGAGTCGCGAGCATTGAGATGCGGGGTTTCTCTTTCAGTTTACGTCACCAAATCGAGATCCGCACCCCACCAGAGTTACCCTCGCATTGCAAACTTGATATGACGATAAGCGTTAAGACGATACGTTTGGATATTCCAGCGCTTGCGATCCTAATAACGTTTTCGACACTCGGTGCGTGAAAGCTCGATTTTAGGCACGCTGTCGAAATGTACGCGTGTTGAAATCGAGCTTTTCGCACATCGTGTCGAAAAATACTTTTCGACACTCTTGTCAGAAGCTGATTTCCTCGTCACGTGACCTCTTCACCCTCGCTTCGCTCGGGCGCAAACGTCCGCACGAAGAAAAAATCAGTTCCTCGCACTAGTGTCAAGATGTACTATTTACACATTCATTCTTATGGTCTCATAATATTTCCTTCCCGATTTCAGTGGTGATAAAGAGCTACATAGGTTTGGAAATGTCGAAAAATCGATGTTTTCATACAACGGTACAATTTGTTTAGAATATGCCCCCAAATTTTCAAGTCAATCGGAATAAAACTCTAGGAGAAGGGCTCTGGGAATTCTCGTGGTTATTCAGCGATTATACGTTATGGCCACGTTGATTTGTTATTATTCTGGAAAAGTCTTGAATGTATTTGTGAAAAGCTCGTATTGTGAATTACGTGAGACTTGGAAGAAACAACTAGATTCGGCAGAGTTCGAAGATTGGCAAGAACAGCATCTAGAAAACAAAGGAATGCGGTCCCAATCGCCAAGGACCAGCTGGCAGTATGAAAGTGATATTGCGTTTTCCTTGTAAAACTAAATGCAGTGAGCTTATTGAAATCTTTCACGCTTCTTCAAAATGGCATTGACTCTTGATTCGACGAAGAATTTTTTGATTTCTAATTATAAAGAATTTTACAAGGCTGCGCATGGTGCAAATTGTTGCAAAAAATGTTTTAATTTGCTTATAACTCTGTCAAAAGTTCAAATTTTTATTTTTTTTGTCAATTCCTTCGTTTAATTGCTGGCCATATCTTTCTAGTAGCAAAAAATTCCGGTTTCTTGGATTTCAAATGAAGCTATCACGAGTTATCGGTGTCCACCGCGAGGACGTTTTTCATGGGTCTCCAAAAACAAGTTTCCACCCGCTGAAATTCCAACATTTTTGGATGAAAATTTTCGAAAGGTACCGTTTTTCAATAGAAGAAGAGACCTCGAAGAAAATGCGCTGTTCGAAAAAGCACGAGATTTGTTCGGTTTAATTGAAACTGAGAATGAGCTGTGCAATTTTTCCGACTGAAAAATTATAGATCAAATCAATCGAGAAGAGAATCTGATTCGAAGATGAATTTCAAGAGTGTTTGACTCCCGAAGCGTATCGACGAATACGGATTCCCGATTCGGGCGAATCGGATCTTTCATTCGATGCTCGCCTGAAAGTCGACCGAGAAGACGGAAGAGTTATTAAACTCTGTCGAACCTCGGCAACTCGAAAATTCTTCCGTTCTTCGATTTAATTGCTTTATTGAAATGGCTCCGGTTTCCGTGGACTCGCGCGAGCTTTCTCCGCTGCTGAAAAGCCCGGAGGGACTCGAAGCACGGAAATGAGAACTTTGTCTAGCCTCTCTCAACGCGTACCTAAAGTGCCCCGACATAGTTCGCAAATTAGCTTAAAGCGCAGTAGCCTTCGTTAAAAATCAAGCACTCGTCTTCGTTCGCGCTCTACATTCGATTAATAAGTTGCGAGAATTTATCCTCCAAGACTGCCGGACTTAGCCAAACTTTTTAGCATTGCGTGCGCGAATGTCGAATGACTTTTGAATTCGGGAAAAAAGTGATCGTCAACGGTTTCAGACAAAATCACACGTCGGACAAAGTATCGTTTTTTGACAAACTTGTTCGCCTTCGAAAGAAAGTCAAGCTGCACCGCGTTCTGATTCTCACTGAAAAATCTTCAAACTATTCTTACGAATATTCTCTGCGAATAACAGTCGTTTAATGTCAATTCCGGTGATTTATCGCGAATTTACAAGTTTTCACCTCGAACAACCTGGGACGACTTTTTCCTATTATTATTTCTCTAGCTAGGTTCGATAATTTTTCATCGAATTGTCAAGCCCATGACCGATAGAGAATTGAATTCCCCGTATAATTTAATCAAGAGATGTGTCACGTCAATAATTTAGGAGATAGACGTATTTTTCGGGAAAAAAAGTTTAACCCTCAACTGGCACAACTCCGCGCTCGAACATGAAAGGCGCAACGGTTGTGTTCGACCCTGCATATTGAAACATATTTTGCACAGCCAGTATTAAATATTATTGCATAACAAATTCATATAATGTAGCTCAAGGTATGTTTTTTTTAGTGTCATTGATATTACAGACATTGATTTATTTGGAATAAGTAGAAAAAAATTGTTTGAAAAAACACGAAAAAATTATTTTTTTTACTGAAAAATTCATACTTCGCGTAATTTTCAATATTTCTACCTCAACATTTAGGGTCGGGCTATTGGAACCCTATATTTTAAGAAAAAATTGGTTCTCCCAAATAGATACTCATTTTGTAAAATAACTGGATTTTTTGGTAAAATAGAAAACCATAGTTTTCGAAGTTCAGATCAATTTATTTTCATTGAAATCAATTCGAATACACAAAAATGCTTGTACAGATTATGCAAAAATACAAAACTTGATTATAAATTAACAGTTTTTCGAAGATGGAATTTTCGTTTTGAATTATATAATCTAGACTGTCGCTCGTTTCCCCGCTGAAAACCGTTCTTTCGTACTGCGTTTCTACTAAATTTTCACGATTCAAGCGTTTCCGTGGATTTTAAACCATCTCGAAAAGCAATAATCTATGAAATAATTAGAAAAAAATTATTTCACTTCAGATAATAAATTACCGTTGGAAATTAGACAATAATCTTCAATTTCAGTGGTACAAATTTTTGTCAAAAATCACGTGTTGGTCATTGACGGCACAACGGGTATGGGATACGACAAGATTGGGGCGAGTCTCCTTTGAACAGCTGCTCAACGTATATGGACGCTTGCCGCTCGGTACCAAACTACTTGTAACGATATTGAATTTTACCCAGTGTTTATCTGATGGGATATATCCTGAAATCACATTGAATTACAGTTAATAAGACAGTTCGCCATATGGAATTGGGCACAGGTCAATAAACGAAAACGACTAAACATATCGGACGACCTACGGCTAGTCTTCCGTATATTATAAAATCATAGGCGATGCAACATTATAGTTTCACGAATAGACATTGTGACAAAAGGAAGATATGTTCACACACACAAATCAATTATAAATTGGAAATTATAGTACGAGAATATAACGCGTCTTGATATTAATCTTAGAATAAATGGCTCAATTTTCCCAGGACCAACCTTAAGTGTCGTTTTATACTTGAGATCAAAACCAATTTTCAGGCACAAAGTAATTAATATTCAAAGAGAATGAAAAGGTATATGAGACCTGAAGATCGTGTGGTTCAAGGTATATGAAATAATTCGTCAAGTATTCACGAATCGATGCTGTTCAGCAGACAGTCGTGGGAAAAGGACGAAGGAAATTACCGAGGAATTCGGCGCGTCCCTCCTTTTCTCATTTGACATTCCGAATGATCAACATCACCAGTTTGTTTGAATGTGCAACGGTCTTGGTAATAGCCATCCAGTGATCCCGACCACGTAGGGGCACGTTGTCATGTATACACGCGATGGTGTATGATGCTGTATGTGATCGTGTCACGCTATACATACTTTACCTTCAGTTAGTGATATCGACGCATGATCCGTTTTATCAAATTTAGTATAATCAATTCAAGCCCGAATATTTGCTGGGGCATTTGTTACCCGTGGTGTCAGTTAAGAGTTGAAGCAAATATTGCAGCGAAACTACTCGTTGAAAACATTCAGTAGCTTTCAAAATATAATTTTTCCAATTATTACTGTTTTAGGCTGGTGGGAATGTATGAGAAACATGCGAATATACAAGTTTCCGACTCCCAAACTGTGAGAATAATGTGCGTTCAAATATTCTTCCCGTTTTAATCCTGGTTTACGTAGTCGAAAAATGAGTGGTTTTTATATTGCATTTTGAATAGAGATGGAATATTGTAGCAAGCCGTTTCGAGTAGTATGAACATTTATTTTGAGGATTGACAATAGTCAGTAATCAGCTATCACGACAGGTCTTGCAAGTCTTCCGGAAAATTACAAGTGCGTCGCACCTTCCTGAAATTAGAATTGATTTTTAATTGATATATATATCTGATTATTATATGCGGCATTCCATGCCAACTCCACCAGTGTTAAACCCCGATCGCCTCAACATTATTTCACGTCTTTTTCCTCTAAAATTCTACTCGATAAAAAACGCGGCTCGAATTTTCTTCAAATTTTTGTATTCAACCATTCATGTTTTATGAATATTTGAAGTCCATTTCCAATGCCCATTTTTAAAAGTCTGAAAAAATCTTCAATCCAGTGAATGGCACAAAACATCCCCCTCCCCCCCCCCCCCCCAACCCCTGCCTGTTAAGGAAAACGTGGGGCGATTTTTTGGTTGTATGTTTGCTAACCTATTCGGACTCGTAATTTTTAAACCCAAAATCAAGATGATAAGCGTCAATTAAGGATCAATTCACTCGTTAGTGGTTGGTTTCACCAATTAGATGATGCTCTTACGATTTGAACCTAGAAAAAAATTCGGCCCGCGTTTTCTTCAACGCGAGTGTTTTGTGTCATTCCTGGATTTTTGGGAATGGTTTCAGATTTCCAAAATGGGCATTTGCAATAGGCTTCAAATATTTATAAAAAATGAACGGTTGAATACAATTTTTTTTTAATCAGATAGAGTTTTTACCGAGTAGAATGTTGGACAAAAACATGAATTGATTTTGAGATGATCGGGCAGCGTCGCCAATCTCAAAGGTGGGGCTGATCGTGCCAGGGACGTAAATTATCGTACCCAAGCCAAAATTATCGTACATTTCCAAATATTTGGAAGAAAAGAAATGTTGGAAAAAAATAATTAACCTCGTGTTATCGTAAACACATATTGCACTCAATACTAAATCTATTATATGAAAGTATCGTTGGTGTCGTTGACGTGCCAAGTGCCGTCTATAATGAAACATCGTCTCCCTCGGACCTTGATCGATATCAACTGCACCTACAGAGTACAAATTCGTAAGGTATGTTTACATAAAACTATTGATAACATGTATATGTACATCGCACGATAGTACGAAAGAATCGTATACGTACGATAATTATCGTACGGTTGGGAACACTGTGGTCGCGGGGCTCAAGACTGGTCGAGTTGGCGTGGAATGCCCCACGTGTGATTAAATTGTAATTTATAATCAATCGATTCATTATAACGTTATAAGGAAAATCTCATCCAAATCGATGTCTAGACATCGCGAAAAGTACTTCTAATCGATCGACGTAATCGCCTTGGGCATCGATATTTTCAGAATTGTGGGAAAGTCAATTGGACTGTTGAGACACAGCTGCGACGGTGTTGTTTCGTCGTGCGAGAATTTTCGTTCGCTTTTTATTCAGAGCCCAGGCAAATTAATCTCTGAAGGGATTTATCACGGAAACGTATTCGGTTTCCAGGAACGAGAAAGGGCTTCGTAAGCGACTGTGAAAAACAATATCAGATCGGGGAGGAATTCAATTGGATATAGTGCCTGACAGTCGTTTTTTTACACCCGTGAAACCTTTTGGCCAGCGCGCTTTTCGCTGCGTCAGTGTAGTTTTTTTCCATCTCGTGTTCACCATCCCTCAACGACGTCCACCTCCTCCCTCGGTGATTTCTCGAGACTCGCCAGTCCCACCCAATCTCGCGGGAGCCGAGAAAGAAGTATGGAGAAAAAAGTATCGAGATCGGAATCGATTGACGCTCGGAACTGCTTCGTTCTTTGGCTTTCGATATCGAATAACTGCGTCGAACTTCGGGCGTCGGAACATCGATCACGATCGCAGTTTGCGAAAACGTTCCGTGAACTTCACCGTCGAAATGATAGAGTACAGCGAGAAAACTTTCGTAATCCTTCGACCGATAAAATTCGGGCGTATCTCGAGTAGCTCGCAAAAAATTGGCTCCTCGACAACCAGATACTCGTGATTCTTCCGATTGTATCTACGTCGGATTGCAGGACGCGATCTCCGGATAACGACGATGTATCCAGTGGCAAAGCCTGCTCCTGACGGACTCTGTATCAACATTTTTCGGGGGGCCCTTCTAGTAAGGGCGACGACCGCATTTTTGTACTTCGATCGAGTTTTGTTAAAAGACTGTCTTTGATTAATCGGGTCTATACGTGTAACCATGAAACGGCAATCCTGGCGAAAATGTATTTTTTGTTGTTTTTCTTTTGTGAATAAATGGAAAAATTAGTGGAACCACCCTCGTAGCGTTTGCTAATGAAAAATACATGTACGTGAAGAATAGGGTGTTTCATTTTCAGGCGATATTTTTCTTTGTCCTAGGTACCTGAAAATCTGATGGTTTGTAAGGAAAAAAGGATAATTCCGCTAGAAAAAAAATCTAAGTAAATTAGAAAATCCGGCTCCTCGTGTAAATAACACAGACAACATTTTTTTCGGTTTCAACTCGACTTTTCGGTATTCACAGAATTGTTGTGAAAAAATAGGTGTACAACTTTTGTAGGGCATTATATTTGGCACAACATTTTTTTTTGAGCAAACGCTGTACAACCAACAGGTTTTGAGTTGTCGAACTGGAAAGGTGAATGTTAATAGTAATTGATAACACATTTTCTTTGAATAAACGTGGTCAAAAACAGCTACACCGTCCCGTGAAATAGAACTAGAAAAAGTTTGAAAAATGAAACATGGGCGAAAATTTGAATTTCATCGTTTAATCAATCCCGTTTTATTTAATTTAAACATTAAACATTTTTTTTCTCTCAACCAAATATGTATTTCATTCTATTACTGAGATATATTTATTTTGACTTCATTTGTTTATTTGAAATCAAATAGACCGAATAAATAGCTCACATGGTTGGCCCGCGGGAGCGTGGGCGGGGGAAGCCTCGCGACTCCGCCGTGGGGTGGCGACTCTCTGCGCTGTGCTCCCGCGAGTAAGAACGCGTGACGGTCCCGATGAATGGACCGAGCAACGTTCCAGTACATGGCTACAACTGAACGCCGCGCTGAGCACTCAACTTGTATCGCAGCTAATCAATTGCTACATCTTCCAAATCGTGATTATTCATTGACTGACTAATTCTTCAGCCAAACGTAAACTGCTAAATCATATAATGTAATTGTAAACAGATTCGACTCCTAGTAACACGCGTAATCAAAATTCGACTATTAGATCCAACCATACTGAGCTCCGCACAACCCAAGATCAGTGAATTACTTCATTCCTGGATAGAGATCATGCCTGGGCATTCATAGTGTGCCTTAGCTGGGTTATTGAAATATACCACGCTTTGCTGATCATAGTTTGACTTTAAAAGGCAATTGTATTTGACCATGCGTGACCGATGATCGATTGCCATGCTTCATCCGAACTGAGGTTCCGGGCATTGACCGACGAGTGGACAGTCATGATTGCATAACTGTGCCAGGCTAGTTTGCTTGGCAGCTAAGCATGGCTCGAAACTAGGTTGTTCATAAAACCCTGTACGGGGCCGCGCGTATCCGAAGGGCCTTCGCGGAAATTTGTCAAGCGCCACTATTTTTAAAAATATTCTTTAGTAAAATTTACCGACGCTATTTTTGAAGCTATTTCTGATATTAATTAAAAAATATATAGAGTTTCCAATTCATACTTTCGATTTTTTTATTTTTTTTAAATACAGCCATTTTTCGAGTGGCTAAGGTGGCTAGACCCCTTGAGAAGCAAAAGAAAGCTTGCCTTTGATCAAAAAATGAGACAGGCGTGAAAAGGAAAACAGCGCCGGTCCTGCCGTCAGTACCAGCATACGAGCATCCGTAGCATGGGGGTATGACAATTTTTTGTTTGAGACCCCTGTGATTTGTCAGAAAGCTACAATTCCATTGTCAACTGTGCTACAACGAATAAAGTGCCAAACGTAATATTAAAGCTCAAAGAATAGCAGCGTCACCGTCGATGTCATGGTCTACTGGAACCTAAGATAGTTTGAGGAGAGACGTTGCCAAAAATGAATAGGATCGAAATCACAAAATAATTTTCTTTCTTCATTTCTATTTTTATATACATTGAGAACCGAGTTTGCTCCAGATATATCAAGTCACGTAACGTCTCTTTGGAGTTCAACCTATCTCGTTTCATTTCCTTGATACGAGCAGCGTTCGAAGTAAATTGAACATGCTAGCACTTGAATGAGAGCTATTTACACCTGCAATAATCAACCAACAAACCGTGAATCAAAGTGTTTGCATTACAAAGCAAATTCACGTGATCAATCCTTCTTCACGGCAGCAATAAATGAGAAAAATAGCATCGTACAAATCAGTTAAAATTCCGACGCTGTGATGCAATCATCACTGTGGTGTTACCAGATTTTAAAAACAAAAGGCATAACTTACCATTCCCATTTCAGGGTGGTGACGATTTTGCAGCTCTTTGCCACTGACTAACAAGGAAATGTGGTTATATACCTGTGGTAGCAAATTCAGAGACCTCGAAACGGCGAAGGATGGCAACATGCGTCGGAAAAGAAGGGTTGATACAGGGAACAAACCACGTCAGGTGCTCGGTAACTGGTAGTCCGCGATCCTACGATTGTCACTTGGATAATCATGCCACGATCCTGCAGAATGGCCAAGAGAAAGAACCAAGAAATATTCGCCGGTTCTTATCTCGCTGCTGGAGCAAATATCGAGCCAATCGAACTATGAACGCTATGTAGTCGATGCATCCACCATGGTCCACGGATATAGTGATCGTTCACATCCCTGCGCGAATAGCATTCGCTACGGAATTTCATTATCGACGAGGATTAATATCGATATTAGCGAGATTATCATTTCATGAATTCCTTCCTGCGTGAAAAATCCCGTCGTTGAAAATCAATTAGAATAAGAACAATGCCTGTTATTGCTTGTTATTTCAGTAGAAAATTGCAAGATGTAATCGAACTAGATCATGCTCGCAATCAAGTAGATGGGATATCGCGAGATTCATTCGGCGACGAAGCAGCCGTGAGGTTGTTAGGCCAGCACGAGTTACGCGATGCTTCGCTCTCATTTTTCAAAGTAACTTCGCAGCCCTTTGAAACTTTTAATGGCGCATTTTCTAAACTTTTAATTAACATTGTCAAAGGTGCGGCGTACGAGTTTTGTTTATTATATTTTAATTTTTCAAGTATTACACACATCGCAGCTGAGCCTCGAATTGTTCATGTACTTATGTACTGTGCGGTCGCGCAACTTTCGAGCCGAATACCTCTGCAGTGGCAAATGAAACGTTTCACTGAAATATGATTGCTGGACTTGTAATCAGGATATGCGGCGTTTCGTGAACACGATCTATTTAATTGCCATTTGCGTGATGCGGGAGTGAATATTATCAACGAACAACGAATAGTTCCGATTTATCGCGAATGAACATATTAGCAAAATATCTGAAATAATCAGAGTTTCGAAATTGCATTAAACGTTCATGCCCATCGTCAAATATCGTGTAATTCAAGGACGCAACCAGGATTTTGTTCCACGAGAATGGGGGGGGGGGTCAGACAAGGAAAAACTAATGGCATGCAAGCCACAAAAACGTTTATTATTGAAAAAAGTATGTTTTTTACTACACTAAAAGTAATCTTCGAGGTTCTTCACAAAACCGTTTCAAGATTTTGCTTGCAATTTCATCCTGTACCATTTTTCTATGTACACTCAGCATGCATAGACCGTTTAAACGATTCTCCAGCATCGTTTCTCTCAGCCAGGTCTTAACGCGACGTAGTATGGAGAACGGACCTCTCTATGTTACTTGTTGTACAAGGCTGTGCCAAGGAAATAGGGACTGCTTTTTTTGTTGTGTAAAATGTTATTTCGACCTCCTTTAGCTTTCCCGTATGGTCTAGATCTCTGAGGTTTTCTCTTGTACTTCCACAGCTTACACCACAGTTTGACTTCATTACTCGTTTACTTCGGCGATTTTTCAAAACCAATTCTGCCATTAAGGAAGTTCATTCCTCGCCTGGTTAGAAATCAACTTAACGCAGTTTCCAATCGATCGAGCTATACTTACATTTGTTGGTGACTTTCTTCTGATGTCTCATCGGTTTGCGAGATACGCGCATTTCATCCCTTAAATCGTTGTTTTCACCCCTTAGGACATGACTAAGGGTGAAAACTCCTACGCAGATCGATTCAGAAAACCTAAAAACTTAAGGTGTAAAACTTTCAGCCTATTACATACAGTTGTCTTACTTTCGTGGCTATTTACTGAACTAATCTCAAATCTCGACTATTCAGAGTAACCTAGGGAGCGTTCATTAATTACGTGAGGTGATTTTGGCGATCCCCCCCTCCCCCCTTCGTGAAATATCGTGAAATTCGACTCGACCCCGCCCCGCCCCTCCAAACTCACGTGAGATTTTTCAAATTGCGTATTTTCAATGTCAATACGTTAATCTGTGCTGCATTACGTAAGATTCGTTCGACAAACATAATTTGCTTACTTATTTTTATCTAATACTGGTCGAAATTAGTATTTAGACTACTAAGAACGTGCTCTATCACAGTTAGAACATCAAAGAATGAAAAACTTTAATAGGAACTATAAGGAGAATATTCATTCTAATTCATTCCACGGGACGCACTTGTGGTCTCAAGAGTGACGACTGGAACCAACATGCCCATGTGATTTCCAATAAAATCATCTGCTCCTTCAACTTCACACAATTTTTTAAGCTTTTATTTTCTCATTTCAACGCATATTTCTATCAGTTGTATGTATTGAGAGTATTATTTCAAATTCAACATACCAATAATCATTTGTTGTCAAAGTCAAAAATTAAACCCGACTATCTCGCCACAGCGTTCGTCCAGTCGCGCGTTTGTCTGCACGGAGAGAACGTATTGAGAGACACTGCATAAGACCCCAGTATGTATTTATTCGGACCTGTGATGCATAAGTCGCACTACCCTAAAGTTTGCGCTCATCGCTCGGCTTTGAGGCAAAATCTTTGCTAAGCCTTTGCGTTTACACTCTCGCGCACAACTGTCCGCTCACCGATGATGCACGCTCTGGCCCACTCCGCAGCGTTGAAAACGCTCGCGACTTAACCAAGAATCTGCACTACATGCGAGCATTTTACGCAGATCCAGTAGTGATGCAAAGAGCGCCTTAACTGATGCGAATCGCACAGACTTCTATAGCCATTTTACTTGAACGGTAGCTTGCCAAATTCACGATTAATAGATGCAGTTTCTCTCAATACGTTCTCCCCGTGTGGCTAGTAGCGGCAGAACAATTGAGGGGGTACCGTGCTACTTTGCGGCGTTTGCATAAGTGCGATAAATATTGTTGTGTAGAATTTTGTTATCCATACTTGGGAAACGTGTGTTGTACGCACAGCACCCCTGCTGTGCCCCCAGACCCTTGTTCGGACTACCTGCTCCTAGCCTACCATCCGCGCCGCGAGTACCGGTCGGATCAGGAGTACAGCCGAGCAAGGAGCACTACTCTTGGCTCGGCTGACGAGATCCATAAACCCCGGGATAGGAGGGACGCGACCCTATCCGGAAACTATAGGCCAAGGAGCAGAGTCCCCCCCACCAGCATCCCGGTCCTGGCGGGTATAAAAGGGGCCGCGCTGGGACCCAAAAGTCAGTCGGGAATAAAGACTCAGTCGAACGACACCGGTCTAGTTATTCTGGAGCAGCAGCTCCCGGAACAACCTATTCCGCTCACCACCACCTTCGGTCGAGGTACACGTCTGGGACCCTGGACTCCCTCGCCGAACTTCCCCTCCTCAGCTACTACGGAGGATTGTGCGCGAAAACGCCCCCTCCACTCTTCCCCATCCCGGAGAATCGTGTGCGGAAACGCTCGTCTCCGTCCCTAACCGCTCCGGAGGATTGTGCGCGGAAACGCCCCCTCCACTCTTCCCCATCCCGGAGAATCGTGTGCGGAAACGCTCGTCTCCGTCTCTAACTGCCGGAGGATTGTGCGCGGAAACGCCCCCTCCTTCCCTCCATCCCGAATCATCCTCGAGGGTCCCGTACGCGGAATGGCCGCGTAACACGTGTTTTAATTAATTGAACCCAGTTTTCTCGCAAGTTTACACTGTTTCTTGCGAGAACAAAGTTATGTGATATTTGCCGAGACTCCCCCTCTCCTCAACGTAAGATTGAGTGAGATTCGGCGCGACCCCCCCCCCCCCCCCCCAAACACCTCACGTAATCAATGGACGCCCCCTTACGTACGGTATGTCGGGAATCCATACGAGTAGTCCTGCTTAACAAAAACAGGTGTACAGCTGGCGATTGTAAAACGCGCGAAACGAACTAATTTGTAAATGCTTGTAAATACAACGTTGCTTAAAATTATTTATTCTTTGGTTCGGCGCGCTGGGACCAAGCACTTACGCAACCCACACTTTGCTAGAGGGCGGCAGCTGCCCGCTCTTGCCCGTACCTAGCTACGCCCTTGGTGTAATTGTCGCCATTTTCTGATCGACGAATTTGCGGGATTGTATTGAGATATTTATGAGCCTCGACGATTTCATTACTCGATTCGGTTGTTGTCCGATATCATCATCATCATCATCATCATCGTCATTATAATCAGATGCAACTCATCTTTATACGTATGTACGACACTACTTCACTCTCGTCTGCATTTGTCTCAAATAAAAATGCAATTCCATATCATATATTTACGAGCTATTCGATCGATCACAGAATGGGCTGATCAAGATTCCAAAAATCCACTTTTTAAGCAAATATTTCGATAGTCTCACAGAGTCACATGCAACTCGCGTACCATATTTACCCAAGCGAAGTCGAATACATTCTCAATCGTAATGTGAATGACTCATAACATTTCGCCATTTCATTTCGAGAAAAAAATCACCAAAATTATGCGATTCGATGTTCATTCCTACATTTGTAAATGATTATCTTATTATTCCTATACCTACTTATCATAGATGACCCCAGCGTTGGTTATATCACACGCTTTACCTGTACGCGTGTAGTGCATGTATCTGTGTATCTATGTATTTATGTTACGTTTCAATAATTTCAAATTGTGCACACCTATTCAAAAACCGATGAAAATACAATATTTTCACAACTTTGAGTTAATGTTCTAATACGGATCATCAGCATAAAAGAAAAGTAATTTACAGGTTATAAGTGGACATAGATTGACAGCAAATATTGTTCTTCATAAAAACAAAAAATAGGACTGAAAAGTTGAACAAAATATCGCTTTAACAAATCTAAAAAAAAACACGCTGCTGTAACAAAGTGAACTGAAAAGTAGAAAATAAATTTCCAGTGCACAGATTTTGTCCAACAGGGATCAGAAGTCCTCTCAGCACAATATAATTGAATTGATAATTGATTTTATTGATCAAAGAAAAGGAAGAAAAACGCGTATCAACGAATTATCTCACTGGGTCTAATTTTTCGAAAACCCATTCCAATTAGGAGAGCAGATAGCTTTCTGCGCCGTTACGTGATCCGCCCAAGCAAAATAATCCGTCTCTACGAGCCAAGAAGCTTTCCAAGTTTCCGTTTATCCCTGCAATGCTGTATCGAGAAGGTCTGATTACGTTTACCAAGCGCGTCTGTACCGCGGGCTAAAATAACTAACGGATACGTTTGCCAAACGAACAAGTCAAACGACACGTGACGTCGTATAAGTATGCGTACCGCGTCTCATAAGTTATTCTGGCTGGAGGGATAAGGTTTGGGCGTTTCGTCGAGCTCTATGAAAAAAAAATAGATTTTTATCAATCATTCTTTCACAAGATATTTATTGATACGATAGAAGCATAAAAAAATCCGAAAAAAATTCAAATTGCTATTGGTCATTTGAAACATACTTTGGAAAAATATTCCTGAAGAGTGAGAATGTTGTTATAGGCCCTACGTGTGAAAGAACAAAAACAAAAAATCGCAAAATGGCGACTGTGTCAAACGAAAGCCGAGAACCCCCCTAAAAAAGCTGAACAATTTTTTTTTCAATTGATTTATAATTTAGAGCTGACGAGCGGTGTCGAAAAAATAAGGTATTTCGTGAAAAGGATAAAATAGAGTTCGACAAGTAAAGGTATTTTTTTTTATTCAATTTCAAGACAACAATAAATTCAATTATGTTTATGGTTCTCAATTATTTGTTTTCATAAAAGTAGAGGGATATATATATATATATATATTTGTTAAAAAGGGTCCGTTCTGCCCCGGATTTTTGTTATTGAATCATCGTGAATTATCGTGAATTTGTTGGAGTTAGACCAAAACAACTCGTACGCGGCGGTCAAAAACCACAAAAAATAATTCAGAGGCTTCGGTCTCCCCTATTTTTTCATCGGACTCAACAGGACGCCCAAAGTTTATGCCTCTAGACCAGAATACCGCCTGAACGAGCACGGAAATGGAAAATAATCGGGAATTCGACGGACAAATGAGCTCACGTAATAATCGCGGGGTCGGGTCTGCGGAGAAGGAAGACGACAGACCTGATAGATCGGGCAGCGTAAACAAGAAAACTTTCTTCCCGAATCAAATCAGACCGCGTTCAAGTTTGAAATTATGACGAGATCATGGATGCATGATTGCCAAATTCAGGGTGAACGACCTCGAAATGTATTTCACGAGCAGTAATTTCTTTTCTCATCCGCTCGTCGTTTTCATCGACTGTCCCGTACAAATGATACTCAACGGCCACAAAGATCCCGACCGACTACAGCTCGACGAAGTCGTGACGAAAAAAGGCAAATGAGCCATACCTAAAAATTTATTGAATGAACCCAAGAATCTATATAAAAATATGAAATCTATCACTACCGAATGCAAGATTAGCGTCAAAAACTGGATCCGAAATAACGGAAATGTTTTAAAAAAAGGTTATAAAAAAGTTTACACTTATGAGTCGTTCTAAGAGTATTATATTCACCATAATCATACAGGATTTGTATTCTCCATACAAGTAGAGCGCTATCACATCTTTTTAGTAAATTCTGGGAACTTTCTCCCGAAAATGTGTTGCAAATATATCATAAGAGCCTCCTAAGAACTCTCGAGTCGCGCACAAAGTTGTTATTTTCAACGCTACTAGTTACTATTTTTTAATTTTGAGTAAATGAAATTACTACTGTTTCATGTAATCTCCCTGTAACGAACGGACTCCGTCTGTCGTTCCAGCGGTTCGGTTGTTATCAACAGATCCCGCGGATCTGTAATCCGCGTCGTGAGAAAGACCGTTAGAAGCGATCGTTAGAACCAAGGATAGGATTCCGCTGAGACAGCGGATTCCGTCGACCGCGGAGCTACCAGAGGGCGCTTCGCGGCCAGTGCAAAAGGGATCTTTTGGCTGATAGGAAACATCACTAAGCGGTCCGTCGAGGGCTAGCCGACGAGACCGCAAAGACAGTCATCGCCTGACCGTCACCTTCGATAGTCACTCTCTGTCTGACCAATAACACCGATATCCCCATTACTACTCCCTCGAGTCGAATCGCTTTGATGACCTATTATAGATCATGGCAATAGGAACAGCCTTTTAATAAATCTTCAGTCGACTCTTCAATCATTCGTCTAGATTCAATCGAACCCATCACTTCCTAAACGACTCGCAGAGTCGACGCGCCGCTCCCTACTATTTTCGCAAACTGAGGATCCAGCCGCTCGGATCGTCGTAACACTCTCTATATCTGTAGTATAATTGTAAGTCAGTCCTGTACGCGGCTATATAAATACCCGCCTTGGGTTTAAGGAGAGGGGGTAACGGGGTGTTTTTGCTCCTAACCTACTTTGTCTGTTGCTTCGCACAAGTTTGTAAAATTTCAAACTGGCAATAAATTATTATTATTATTATTATTATTATTATTATTATTATTATTATTATTATTATTATTATTATTATTATTGTTGTAGTTGTTGTTGTTGTTATTGTTGTTGTTGATGTTATTGTTGCTGTTGTTGTTATAGATTGTTACGATCCGAGCAGCTGGATCCTCAGTTTCCGAAAATAGTAAGGAGCAGCGCGTCGACTCCGTGAGTCGTTTAGGGAAGTGATGGGTTCGATTGAATCTAGACAATGGATTAAAGGATCTAGTAAAGATTTATTAAAAGGTTGTTCCTATTCCCACGATCTACAATAGGTTATTAAAGCGACTCGACTCGACTCGAAGGAGTAATAATAGGGATATCCGTGTAAAATTGGTCAGGCAGAGAGGGTCAACCGAATGACTATCGGAGGTGACGGTCAGGCGATGACTGACTTTGCGGTTCCGTCGCCTAGCCCTCGACGGATCGCGTAGTGATGTTCCTATCCGCAAAGGAGCCCTTTTGTCCTAGCCGCGGAGCGCTCGCTAGTAGCTCCGCGGTCGACGGGATCCGCTGTCTCAGCGGAATCCTGACCTTCGTTCTAACGGTCGTTTCCAACGGACTTTCTCACGACACTGATTACAGATCCGAGGGATCTATTGATAATAACCGAACCGTCGGAACGACAGACGGAGTCCGTTCGTTACAAGATCATACAATTCTCTTCGCATAGGTTGTCGCATGACTGAAAGATATCTCAAGAACCCGAAGGTCCTGGCGCGAATTGCAACCGAAAATATTCACGAGGGAACGTCGAGGGATCGTTTACCTTTTTGTTTTTTTAATATATAGATTATTTTTCTTTTCATTAAGTTTTGAAATCATGTACAAATATATTAGCTTAGCAAAAAATATGGGTCACGTGTACGTTTATGACTGCGCAAGTTACATTATATGAGTTATATTATAGCCTTATTCAAATTTCATATTACAGTGATTTAAGACAGTTTTTATTTACAGAGGAATAAAAAGAAGTATGAAGAGATCTTGCGATTAATTGAGCCTATTTGGGAATGTAAATCAATTACACAACTCCTGAGAAATTTTTAGGTTTCCGAACATGTGGTAGAGTCTAGTGCAGCCAGTAGAGTTACCCTGTTTGTCAGCGAAAGTGTTTTAATTTTCGCGAGGCTGGTTCTCATCGCGTTTCGCTTTTTATTGTACAATAGACATTGCCAAACCACGTGGTCAATATCTTGATTATCCGTACCACATTCATACATCGCATTACCGTGCAAAATTATAATGATTTTCCCCATTCCTGTTTGTAGAAAACATTTATAAAACATAATTGCGTGGCATCTTTATGAAAATTCTAAAAATAAATCATACCTCCGAGTGAACCTAATTCATAAATATATTTTTCTTGTTCAAAATCTTGTTTTTGTTCAATGTTTCGCGAATACCGCATTGTAAGTAAGCCAACTTCAAGTTGCTCATTCGTAAGCATGCGACGACTAGAACCGTCTGAAATTCTAAAAGCCCCTTTGTAATAATTGTTTGACGTGGTAAAACGACAACATACAAACAGCGATACGTTGCCATCTTCCAAAAATGATGATGGACGGGCTATAATTTAAGCGAGCTATAAGTATAATTTTTGGAATTTCACAGTTCGGCCATCCGATGGTTGTGATTGTTCAATATCCATTAGGTTTCTTTCAAAAACGGTAACAACTACGATATTTTCTCATCAACAGATTCGCTTCAGATTGACGCTAAGAATCCGATTATCGAATACGTATCCCTGCACACATACAAGTATATTTACACGTGATTTTGCATAAATTATTAGACTGCGACGATCATCCACGAACGTTTATTTTTCCATGAAAAACATTCGAAGAAAGCTCGATCGGAAAGCAAGACGAGATTCGTAAAGCTTGGATCGCTCATTCTATTCGCTGCCTCAATCTTGCCCTTTTTTCAGTTCGCAGTATTATTACGAAATTTCGACACGTTCGTTTCGTCATTCTCTGTTATCACGGGGCGGTAAATTCTACTACGAATTCCAGCGACCCAATACCGCGATATATCCTGAATTCGTAGATCGTCATCTACGAGTTACTCGAGGAAACGATGAATTTATCCATCGCCGTCGCATATCTTTTGCATACATTGTACCTACAAATCGTGCGCGCACTAGATACATGTTGCTATACAAGTAGATACACATTGTACTGTGGTAGTGTTCACATACGTTATTCAAAATATGTACGAAATCCCCACCGATTCCGATGTGCACGCACGTGGAGAGAACGTATTGAGGGAAACTGCATCTATTGACCATGGATTTAGCAAGCTAACACTTCGAGTAAAATGGCTATAGAAGTCTGTGCGATTCGCATCAGTTAAGGCGCTCGTTGCATTACTACTGGATCTGCGTAAAACGCTCGGATGTAGTGCAGATTCTTGGTTAAGTCGCGAGCGTTTTCAACGCTGCGGAGTGGGCCAAAGCGTGTATCGTCGGTGAGCGGAGAGTTGTGCGCGAGAGTGTAAACGCAAAGGCTTAGCAAAGATTTTGCATCAAAGCCGAGCGACGCGCGCAAACTTTAGGGTAGTGCGATTTATGCATCACAGATCCGAATTTCGCATTTCGAATCCGTGGAAATGATACATACTGGGGTTTTATGCAGCGTCTCTCAATACGTTCTCTCCGCGTAACTATATCACATTTTCACCGTAGTCGGAATGTAGTCAAGAAAGAAGGACGTACGGAGCATATAAATCCTGTGACATACACATAGATGTAGGCGTATGCTACGTACAAACCTGGAATATACTCGAAAGACTAGCTGCAGTCCACCGCGAGGCTTCGTCTCGTTTCTCGACCGATAAAAGAGTGTTTTATCCGAAACTTCGTCGAACTTTCGATACTATTCATTGCTTTTCGAACAGACGTTATCCGACTCAAGTGGCGTTACCTCCTGGAAAATTGACGATTTATCGACGAACAACCCGTACAAATCTTTCATTGTGAAACAATATGGGAAGGACAGTAAGGCGCGGTGCACACTGGAGAAACTTGTTTCATGAAATTGATTTCGTGAAACATGAAACTGAAGTTGCTTGCAACAGATACAGATGATTAACAAAGATTGGTGCACACAGAGTTTCATGAAACTTTAGTTTCTTTGATTTCAGGACATCGGGTTTCAAGAAATTCGTTGAATCGATTTGCTGTTGCCTCAGTTTCACGTTTCACGAGTCCAAGTGCATTTTATTAGCTGCGATGGCAGATACATTTCAAGTCAAGGTGGTTGAAGCAGTAGAAAAACATCGATGTCTGTACAATTTTCACAGCTGGTATCCTTCTTTGTTGTTAGTGGATTTACTAGTTCTAATATGCGATCAAAAAGTGGATCTCTGCTTAGTTCGTGAGCTACAACAAAACAGCTGTGTTGCCGATCCCTGATCAACGGGTGAACCCGTTTTTTTTCTTATTCTGGCACCACCACTACAACACAAGCACATCGTCGTCACAATCCATCACGAAACTGATGGAAAACCGTTTCGAATGAAACGGTGTGCACCGCGCCTTATTTTCGTCGGTTCATCGTTATTCATCGAAGTAGAAACATGTTTTACTCTGCAAAGAAGATAAGAATAAAGACAAAAGATCAACTTTGTTCGCGAACGTTTTCGATCATTTCAATTTACTTTGCTCTCCTTGCGAATTTGGTAGGCGGGATTTTCTGACTCGGATATGTATGAACAGAGGTATTGGAAAATTCATGGAAATGTCGCGTGCTCGTAACTTCTTTGAATATCAAAAGCTCCTTCGGGTGAAAAATTATCCGATAATAACCCCAACCTATCCAGTTTTCCCCAACTACGCGTGTCAGTCGAACCGTACGTTTTTTTCAAACGAAACGTTTCGGAATCACGTTTTTTGCGCGAGAACTGACAAAGATATACAAAATAATCCGGCCACCGCGGGAAATTCTGCGTAGTATTTTTTATAGAATTTCACGTAGCGTCACCGGTTTTATCGGCCAGAGAAATGGCGGCCTCGAGAACCTTCATAAACGGATTACAGCTGTGCCTCGGAAGGAAGAAAAAGGATGTGCGATCGGACCGCCTGAATTTCGACGAGAGGCGAAATCATAATTGACAATGAGCAGCCTCGGATTTCGAATTCGATTTTTAGTTGACAAAGATCCTCAACGAGAATCGTGTAAACGCTATTTTCCGTGCCCAGGTAGAATATCGTCTCAGTCGGTCAAGTCTGAAACGTCAAACTAGCTTTAATTTTACTTAACATCCGAGACTCGTTTTGTAAGCTTAGTTCGCGGTTGTTATTAGAATGGTATGCATTACAAGACTCTCGTGTAACTATAACTTCCAAAAATATCTCGCTGCTAACTTTTTGTTCACGCGTATTTTGAGATTCGTTTTTATCTTGGATACATGGCTTGGAGCAGTTTTACATTCTATCGTGGCTGCAAGCTGCACACGAGTGCATCCGTAACAAGAAGTAGGGTATGTAAGGATTTTCTAAAAAATGTCAACTTTCGTTTGTTATAACAAATTAGCAATTTGCATTTCGACAAATTAAAAATTTAAAACTGATAATTTTGATGAATATACTATTTTTATAAATTGCAAACAACATTGAACGTGATGATCACCTAAGGCAATGACACGTGTTCAATCTCAAATTTAATTTTCTCATATGCTTTTCGATGTTGTCTGTCCTTTATGATAACTATTCAAGGTGAAATTAGTGAACTTGGTAGATAGTTGTGCTATGTATCATTATCGAGGTGGAAAAACTTTTCAAAAACTGAAGATTCTCACTAGAGAAGTTTCATTTTCCATCTGGTTATTAACTAGTTTATCAATATGTATGCAAGCTAAATCTGTCAGCTTAATATTAACGATCTCGAGCGTTACCAACCATGCTTGCACTCAGCTTACTAAGTTAGTTAGCTTAATACAAGCTAATTTCTTTTCTCACTTTCTACCTGGGTACGAGCTGAGCATATCTGTGTTATCTGATCACTTTCGAAATACGAAAATTGAGGGGATGGCTGGAATAACGGTAAAATTCGAAAAACGTGATGATGAGAAAAACGATAAAAAGGTCGCAGACTAAAATAAAATCGGTTTGCAATAAAATCCTTTGAGAGAATCATCATAAAATAAATCGCACGTGTAATAAATCTGATTCAAGTTCAATTGATTAAAAACCAGAATGCTTATTAAAAAATGAAAATTTCGAACTTTAGCGTGTTTCGAAATATTGAGTCTATTTCACGTAGTGAAAAATTGTTATTTCACAAAATTATTATTTCATGTACCAGATTTTGTTTCAGCTTTGCATGATTTTCTCGACGTTTTTTGTCTTTCTTGAGATTTTACTCCATTTTTTCAAACTTTCTCAACTCTGTTATCATTTTTTGAGCCTGTTATTCAATTTTATCATTATTGTTTTGATGGTTGATTGAGTTTTTAGAAGTTTTGGATCCAACTTTTTCAAAGATATTAATATGCTATGATTTCGTGTCAGTTGTAACAAATGATCTGTGATCTTACACGTTCGTTTTATTTCTGTTTCAATTACAGCTATGCCGTTTTTCGTCAGATAGTCTCGATTTCATAGCTTCAATATAATATAGGGTTATCATTGTACTGCCAACGTTACTCATGCACCGGAAGCTGTTGATTCATATTCCGACATAAACTCAAAAGCGTTGTAAATCGAGTTAGGTATCCCGTTATTCCGCTCATCTCGTCAGTTCTTAAGACGAGAAGAACGAATAAGTTTGTGAAAATCTAAGGGAGCGTCCAATTTTCAAGGGATCACGAGCAGGGAAAAATCGAATTACGTCGCATAAATTATGGAGAGCGAAACGCGGTTCCGATATTGCCAACGGGATTTCTCTCCAAATTTATAAGCTTCGAGCGTGGTATGCCAGAGCTTAGGGAAAACTTTTATCGGATGAAATATTGGATGTACAAGATGCGAAAGCTTTCAAAGGAAGCTCCGGTTAAAATAGAACGACGTTCGCGCCCAAATACCCTGTTTTCACGATACGAAGAGTTGCGCGAAAGTATTATAAATTATATTTTTTCGTTTCACGTGATTAGAATTCGCCTCTGCTGCTCGAAATTCGCTATGCCTTACATGTTTTTGCGTATTTAATGAACCCCTAGCATCTCCTTGCAGAATTATCTTTCCGGCCAATACGTACGTATTCGTTGGTTGGCCATACTCAATTCATTCTCCTCATCGTCTTTCCAAGTCTCCTCGACATCTTGTTTATCAAACTCCGATCCAACTAACTCTCTCAACCCGCGCATCTCATCCATTCGCGTGCTACTAGAAACTGCTCAAAAGACGCGCAACTTAAACGATTGCCGCTTGTTTTGTTGCCAATAAAATTGACAATTCTATACCATATGACATGAAATCGCAACACGAGGCTGTTATTTCGTCCCCATTGCACACTTTACTCCTCGCGCAGCATCTCTGCTCATCACCGTCGCTGTCCGCCTGGCCCAAGCCCCAGGGACTGACCCGTCGGTAAGGAAAGGTTCTACACCTTGAAATTTTAACTCAAGGTCATCACGGCACGTCGCCATTATTTGACTCCCACGAAATCTTGCAATTTGTATCTGAAACATTTTCCGCGATATGGCGCTGAAAACTCTTTTACTCATTGTACTTACCAAGAGTTCCTCGCCGAATTCAATCGGGATGCGAGGGGTGAGTGAGAGGGTTCAAGAAACGATAACAGCAATTTCGCGGGCAGAACAAAGATGCTCGCTTCGGCACAATAATTTCCCAGGGAATCGGGGGAAAAGCCGACGCAAGTCGATGTTTATTGGAAGTCTCGTTCAATGTACAGATACATAAAAAAAAGATACCCGCAGACTCGGGCGGGTTTCTTAAAATTACGTTGAATGATCATTCAGCAAGATTGAATTAGCTTACCAAAGAGAGCATAATATCGTAATCGCAGTTTCCGACGTTCATGTCGAATCAGGGTGACAACCCCGCACCAGCGCCGCAACATCCGCCGGTTACGGGGATGAGGGCGTAACGGGGAGCTCCTGGGATAGCCCATGGCTCTGCAATCAGCGGTCCCAACGTCTGTGAGATCCAACGGTCTGAGATGCTCGGGCGACATGTCGTTGCCGCGTAGAGGTTCGTCCTGACGGACACCTCGCACACTCCAAGGGCGAATCATGTCCCATACGCACCAATTCTCTACTCGCGAGAGCTCAGCGATTACCTGAAATTATATTGATACCCGCGCGAAACCGCCCAAATGCACGTCGGCGAACAAGGAGTCAGAGAAACGAAACGAAAGATAGCACTCGCGAACGGCAACACGAACCTAAACCCTGCCTATTCGAGCGCTTGATGAGGCCCGAGCGGGCCCGCGAACAGGCCTACATTGCGAAATATTTGGATGTCTTGAGATAAAAAAGTCAGCGTGTAGAATGCAAGGAGAATAGCATATCAGAAATAATAGGAATCATAAATATGAATTTGATTTATTCAGGAAACTGTATTTCGTCACCATTCCTGCAATTTGTCCCATGGCCACCCGTACGCGTTTCCTTTTTCACGCTCAACTTTTATTTTACCAAGGAGCAGACTAATTTCTTTTCGTCCTCGAAGCCTGCTCATCCTTCGAGTTTTGGAGGTCACGTACCAATTAATCAGCGCCCATCTTGCAATTTTTCGTAGTCTGATCAACATTTGCGAGAGATGACAGTGACCAGCTGGTTCTCAATGTGTGCTCGACGTAACGTAACTCAGAACTCAGATTCGGTAGATTTTCCCTTATTCGACATTTTCTTTCGTCCTCCCGGTTTAATATTCTTGCGGTCACGATTTTTCTGCACGTGTCAAAACTTCGCAACTACTGTTCTCTCCGGGACGTTTATCTTTAGCGATGAGATGTGGATTTAGCCCCGAGATAGGTTTCTCGTTCAGCTTGCGACGAATCAGTCGCGCTGATCAACGCGTACATGTTTGTAATGATTCTCTTTTATTTGTAACATCTATGTTAATAATGGACACCATGGATTAGGACGGACGATACTATGCTAAGCTTTGTAGAAAGGCAACACTTAATCAATCTTAAATTAAAGACAACACAGATCCATCAACTCACACGCACACACACACTCCGGCCTCGGATGACTCCCGTTCGCTCCTCAGGTAGCACACTTTTCGGTATCAGGAGAGAGAGAGAGATGTTGGTCCTTCTCGCAGTCCGCCGCCGTGTAGGCCCAGGATATTCCCCTCTCAGTTTATGATTATGTGGCGTCCTGTCCTGTCAGACGGATCTCTCCTTTCCTTCTTCTGGGACCGCAACCGATCGTCTGCCTCCTACTTCCACGGCTCCGCTTCAGTTCTCGCTCTTTCCTTCTTACCCTCTCTCTCTTTCTCTTCCTTCATCTCTATGCTACTTCCACATGTTGTTTGTTAAAAACAACGCGATCACTTCCTGACATTGAAATAGCCGCGTAGCCTACAACATTCTGAATTCCTTAGGTCACGGCAATCTGTATCGTGAGCGTTCCGTCAAATTCGTCCGCTTACGCCAACGACACGGAACACTGTGCTCCAGGACATCAAGAAAACAACATACACAGTGATCAACTGATAACGTTTTATTTTGGTATATTATGAGTTTTCGGGAATACAGTTGTAAAGTTGCAAGTCGCAAATTCTACGCCAGTCTCAAATTCATTTCTCACCAGTTTAGTGTATTGTCTACCACTGAAGTATCAGATCATTCCATTATGAGCACATTTGTCGAGAGTTTCATATTTATCACCCGATAAACAGTGCCTTGATACAGTTTGAGATAACGATATCTAAATAACGTTCGATCCGCGTTTCGAACTATCAAAATCGACAATAAAATAAATGACAATTGACTGGTGTTAGAGTGATTGGCAAACGGCGGTGTCACATACAACTTATTGGTTCGTCGATCCTGATACAGTATAGTTCGACACTAGTGCGAGAAACTGTTGTTCTCCTCGTGCGGCATGTGTGCGAGACGAAACGCTGGGGGAAAAGGTCATACGAGGAGGAAATCAGGTTCTCGCGAAAGTATTTCTGACAGTATTTATCGATACGACGTGCGAGTGGCTCTATTTCAGCCTGCGTCTATTTGCGCAACGTGCGTAGAATCGAGCCTCGCGCACGCAGAAAAATTCTCTTTCGGGTAAAAGGTGAAAGCAAATGGTGGCGATAGTAGGTATGACTCCTAGGGTAGAAAACGCCATCTTAGAAAACGCCATCTTGCTGCATTGGCGCGCGAAATTTATGAATACCTCAAGTTGTTCCCGTGCAACTAGCCCAATATCTCGCTGACAACCTCATCGATCGTCAAGCTGGCAACACGTGTCTATATACGTTGCTCTGAAATTCAGTAAACTTTGATTTTCTGATGAGTGCAAGACGACGGCCATCCGAAGCTCTACTCCCGTCGATATTCATCGTCAGTGAAACAAGTGACCCGGCAAGAGAGTACGCAAAGCAGTTAACATATGAGCAACGCGGCATGCAATAATAATTATTGTTATACCTCTGGATCGTCAGTGAGCAAAATCTATTAGTTGATCTTACATTTACCCACCACGAACGACCCGAGGATGATGCCGATGATAGTTGCGGAAGTGATGGCACCGTGTGGTTCACCGGTTAGAGGATCCCTCGAGACGCGCAAGAGCAACGATTATTCCCACTATTTTGAATCATTTCTTTATCTCGTTGTTGTTGTAATTTTTGTTATGTGTTTGAAGTAGATGAATGAGTAACGAATCGATTTTTTCCTAAAAAATATACTTTTTCTATATTGTCTGATTTGTCAAAAGAGTGACGACAAAAATAGCAGTTTTCCTTGTTCTTGCAAGGGACTTGGGGAAAATATGAAAATATGTTACAGTTATCAGATTACTCGTCATTGAAAATCGAAGTGAGCATTGATTTCCGTTTGTTGAAAGATTAAAAAGATTACCCCCAAAAAATATGAAAAATCTAATACACCACTAATCATACGATCATTTTTCAGTGGATTTTTTCTGTAAATTGAACCTCGCCTAAGTTAAATCACGACTTTCCTGATTGACAAAGCCCCGTGCATGGGGTGAAATCAACTCTAAAACATCAAGAGAAGTACAGGTATTCTTCTGAAATTCCGAAAGAATATATTTGAGTGCTTAAAGTCATGAAAAATATAGAACACCAAAAGCACCCCAATCAAAAGAGAAAATAACGCAAAAAATGTAATATTAAGGAAAGCTCTTGTTTTTGATATGTTTGTTACAACAGACTCAAGCTAACTCATCCCGCAGATCCCAAAACTGGTCTATCAAAATTTACCCACTTGAAGCTGGTGAAATCATCCCATTTTTCTAAAATTTGTAAAAAATTTAATTAGATACAATGATAAAATGATTTTGTTGTTGGTGGTATTTTTGATTTTTCAAAATTTTTGTGGTGAGTTCTTGAAATTTTTGAACAAACAAACAAACAGCGATGGTCACTCTGGTTTTCAACGACGAGTAATTTGATACCTGTGAACAATTTTTATATTTTTCCCCAGGTCGCTGGCGAGGTCCAGAAAAGAAGCAAACTCTCCGGTCAGTCTGTCGTCTGTCATTTCATCAACGTGTCGAGTAGAATCTTCGGAAAAAATTTCGCTAAAAAATGTTCACATTTGGCGTATGTGATACGCGTATCGGGAGAATCCCAGAGTCAATTTGAATTCGACATCGTGTCTCCGCGTGGGTCGAATCCAAATATCCAGAGGCAATTAGACAGATAAGCATAGACGGCAAACAACGTGGACGCTGGTCGTTGTGCCGTGCCAAAACTCTGTACACTCGAGCACCGGGCTCCGATCTCCCATCTCTGGGTGCACGTGTATTTGCTTTGCTGGCATCTCGGCTCGTTTACGTGTGTCGTGCAGGTTCGGACCGTACATACGGCGGAAGGTTAACCCGGTCGACGTGGACGTTAGGAATACGAGCTGGTAATGAGCATTCGGAAGGTACGTGATGAGGCCTCGGGAAACACATCTCGCATGGACGCGCGAGGGTCGACCTAAGACCGCGACTCGCGGATCTCGCCGAATATCATCGCCGAACTGAATTAAACTGCGAGCCGACCCGGATAATCGAGACGTACATTATCCGCGAGACGCGTAATAGCGAAATATCATCGTGCCTGGCATATCCCTCGTTCGTGGCCGGTCCCACGCTACACCGCACCTCCATCCGATCCTGTCTCGTTCCATCTGACTTTATCAAACTCTGCGTTCGCTGTACCCGTCGAACGGCCATGTTGGCGTCTGATTTTGGCTCGCTGTGCGGAACTTAATCAGTTGAGTCGATCCTCAGAGCAGAAGTCGATAATGGGCGAGGGGTAGAAAGTAGCACGTCATCACGCGCGAAATATTGTTTGAGTAGATGCCACAGAACCGGTTCCAACCCTACTGACATCCCGAGTAATCTTACATCGTTGTCATCCTCGATGGCCGTTCTGTGTTTAAATTTCCTGGATGTCTCTGATGCTTCAATGCTTTTCTTAGCATCGACACGCAGCGTAACAAGTTTTCATAGCGTATTACTGTTACTTTTCTTCCATTTCTCTTTTTTGAACTCCAGTCTTTTCATCATGATGTTTTTCAGCACCGACAACCACACCGACATCAAGATATACAACTAAAAATCGGAATTCGTAGCCAAGCCGAGAATTACGGTAAATAATTATAAATGCCACTGCTGAAAAATCGCTGAAAATTTAAATGTTTCGTAGTGGAAATGAACTCATGGACATTCAAGAGAATTATTCACGGTGGGCGCCAGCGCGCGCGTGTCTCTCTGTGCGTGTACGAATGCGTATGTATTTGGACTCATCT
Organism: Arge pagana; assembly: GCA_963969455.1. Classification (NCBI taxonomy): domain Eukaryota; kingdom Metazoa; phylum Arthropoda; class Insecta; order Hymenoptera; family Argidae; genus Arge; species Arge pagana. The sequence goes on along the minus strand of OZ018310.1, from coordinate 11,516,235 downwards.
ACCCACTCACTCGTACACATACACGCACCATCAACACCACCACCACCACCCTTCAATAATTATTTCGAATGCCCGTGAGTTCATTTCCACTACGACACGTAGCAGTTTTTTTTCAATTTCACTGAAGGAGTCATTCTTAATATTCACCTTTTATGGGGATTTTTCGTGTGATTCTATGGGATTTTATAATGTTTCACCCACCGTGAATAATTTTCTTGAACGTCCGTGAGTACATTTTCATGAAACATTTAAATTTTCAGCGATTTCTCAGGAGTGGCACTTATAAATATTTACCAGAATCACGAAATATTAGTAGATAAATTATTTTGGTACGGCGAAAACTGGAGGTTTTGTTGTAAACTGCTCGAAATTTGTCTTGTGTAATCACTATTTTTGAAAATGGTATCCCATATAATATTAAGGAAGGGAAGACTTCTGTCCTCATAACAACTCACATACTACAAATGTGAAAATTAAGACATCATCACTAATCATTGTCTAATTATAGGAAGGAAGACTTCCAACCCCGTAAAAAATACCAGGTATTTTCAACAATAGTGATTGCCAGAAAAAAAATCGTCGCAGTTTTTAATCGTAGCACGTACGCGATTATAAATATTTATCTCTTTTTTCGGTATCAAAGTGTTGCCGGAAAATCGAATGAGCAGCGTACGATTCCAAAAGGTTTCAGCGCGTACGAACAGTTTCATGTGATTTGCTTTTCTGTTGCCAGTGAGGTTAGACGAATATCTTTCGGAATATTTCGTGAGGTCGGATGCTCGTTTCATCAGAACTTGGTTTTTTCGAGATAAATGAAATAAGAACGACCGACACGCTTCGCGATCATCTCTTCGTGCTGTTTAATCCCTCGTCTACGCTATGAGTTTCTTAGGGCACAACTCAAATGTTGAAATCGAATATCTCCGGATTGGAAAAGGAGTAAGCTTTGGGGCCCTCGCTCTAAATTGCTGAATAAATGATTGTATCATAAAAAAGAATCCTATAGAACAACTTGAGAATTTTTTTCAGATTTTTTGAACGTCTTTTTCTTGGAAAAAATATTAGCAAAACTCTTAGGACGCAGAGTACAGGTGGTGTACGAAAATCGCATAACGCAGACGGAGGGTTAACGAGTCTCCTCTGTATCGCGCCTCTCCATTTTCACAAACCTCACCGTTCCCAAGAGCTTGCCAGGAGATGACCGAGTGAGAAAAATTGTATCTACTTTGAATCATTTGGTCGCGTAGATGGCGCAGAGCACGGCGATCAGGGGTTCGAGAACGATAGAAACAATTTTGGAAAATCGTTCGACAGTTCTCAAACCGCAGCATCTCTCCGTGCCGAAAGAAAATGACAACCAATTGATTCAGAATTCGACAAAGAGATACGCGCTTTTGCAATAGACACGAAGATCATCCCGTGTGAAGGCTCTTCTGTACGCTTCGTTTGGGATTTTTTTATTGCGAGGTAAATGAAGAAACAATCGCGAAATCTTTACCACATTTGTGTACACATTTTGAGCACACTCCGCGATTTTTTCAGCCCGAAATTGTTCCTTGTTGCTATCGTACAAGACAGCTGAGCCGCCAAGTTAAAAAAAACGTGTCTCTTACAATTAGTTACCGCGATTCGAATATCGAAGAATCGCTTCACCCACGTCCTCTATACTATATTTGAATGCAATTTATGTTTTCACGATGACGATGTTTCGAACCAGTCACACGGCGTGATTCCTCTAAACCGTTGGAATCACCGGGGGTCCACGTGACCCCACGCAAACTTTAATTATATGTCTTTTGCAAGTTTCTATCATTAATATTGACGAAGAAAATAATTTTTGCGTGAAAAATAACTTTGAACTCTCATATTGCACGTTGAAACATTTAAGTTCGATTTCATAAGTTTTATCAAAATCGTTTAATTCAATTTTCAAATTAAATATAGTGTTTTCCCGACCCCTTCTGAAACTATACTTCATTGAGTGTACAATAATGACATTTTTCTACCTTATCTTCGAAATCAAATATTTTATGGATCTTTTCACCAAAAAAGTGAAATTTCTTGATTTTTGGAAGAAAATTTCACGAGAAAATAATTTCAGATGGAGAAACACTTGAATTTCGAAGAAGATACCTCAAACTAGGCTAGATTAACTGAGTCGATAACTTGCAATCATATAGTACGCAAACGGCAACGGTTAGTCCGGGTGGGGTTCACTCGACCTCGTATGACCATCAGGTTATTTTTCGGAAGCGTGACCACAACGGGTTAAGATTCGAGATTGAAGTCGTAAAAGCAATGGGGCAATAAATTGAACAGAGAATTTTTGTACCGCGTCCATAGAGGATTTCTGAAGTGGTTATGCTTTTCCAGATGAGGAACTTACCAAAAAGATTGGTGAGGAATCTGACTCACCATTTTCGGCTCCACGTCAAGTTGAATAGGTTTATTCGTGCCCACCGATATAACGACTTGAAATGCGATACGATGCACGGGCGATCCAAGATGGAGTCAGACCTTGCTGGGTCGCACGAAATGGCTGCTATCCGTTCGATGGGTGTAAATCTTTACCGATACTCCCTGCGTATATGCTCGATTTTACGCACGCTGTTCAATTGGGCGCATGCTGAAATTCCGAGCTTTTCGCACGTCGTGTCGAAGAATACCGTTCAACACTCCTGTGAGAAGCTGATTTCCTCCTCGTCTGGACGTTTGCGGCCTAGCAAAGCGAGGGTGAAGAAGTCACACGAGGAGGAAATCAGCTTCTTGCACCGGTGTTGAAATGTATTATTATAATTGGCACTTTTATTAATTGTTGGTTTCATTTTTCTTCGTTGGAAGGGTCGTAGCGGCCTGGCTAAGGAGTATCTCGTACCCGGAGCTGATACGTCGAATACAATAAAATCACAGAAATTCATCTCGTCTCCTCGCATTCGCTCTCGTCGATTTCATTCGATCACGAGTAGGGGAGACCGGGACAAGACGCCCCCCCTGGGGCAAGAAGGCCCACCTCAAAAATTGACCAAAAATTTTTAAATTTTTTAAATTAAAATCCAGTTGTACAGTATTTGGTAGTATGTTTGGAAAAAAATTAAAACACTCAATTTTTTTCTACAGAAGTGAACAAATTACTCGTATTATATCAAAAAAGGTTATTTCGAGTAATATAAAAGTAAATACAGTTGTTAAAGAGAAAAATATGAACATTTATAACCCGGGAAAAATTTTTACAATTAAAAAAAGAAATTCATTTTTTTTCGGAGGGGGCCGTCTTGCCCCGACATTTTTTTTTTTCAGGAGCTTCACCAAAATTTTAGTGAATTGAGTTAAAGTTGGACGAGAGTAAATCGACGTGATGGTTAAAAGCCACAAAGAATAATAATCGGCTTAGGTGGGCCGTCTTGCCCCGGTCTCCCCTACCTACCGTAGGCTGCTCGAGGGAATCGAAAGGGAATCCGTTTGCACAAATATCGCGACCCGACAAATATGGCCTGTTAGCAATGCCGCGCGAGCGAAAGTGTGTGTCCATTAATGCAAATAATGAAATTAGCCGAAAATCGCGAAGGAGCGTGGATTTGTCAAATTCGTGGAATTGAATTATATCACGAACGAAGTCCGCTAAGAAATTACAAATCCGCGCAGCGTGGGGCGCTATAAAAAAGGGCGCAGGAGTAAATTGTCAAACCGCAAGACATCGCGTAGCTCCGTTGGCGAACAACCGTTGCCCTGTTTTCGCCGCGGTTGCGAAGTCCACAAAAATTATATGATTTATGATCCGCGGCGCCAGGTAACTGCCGTCGCTGTGTTATAAATCTTACGTCTAGTACGGATGCTGGATGGGCTGCTGCCCTCCAGTCTTGAATTTTTATTTCGCCTCGCTAACCAACTTCGCTTACGAGGAAATATTTTCCCGAAATTGGACGAAAATGCGTGCAGCTCTACGCGTGACAAGCAGACGAGCTTTTCTCCTATGATTTATATCTGTTTGACTGATATTTTGTGGGAAATCCCTTTTTCTCGATAAAATATACGCACATTTTTTCTTGACGAGAATTATTTGGGAAACTCGACCAAACGTCAACTGTTTACTGGAATTGAAAAATTCATCGTCGCGTATTTCCAAAGTTGGGAATCGGGCACTGAAAATTTATTTTTCTTCCATTTTTTTCTTCTCGCGAGGCCGCTTATGCGTGAAATATAATTATGGACATCGAAAATAACACAAACGTCTTTTCCTTCTTTGCGAAGGAATTTTTATGCAATGGATAGACGAATGTTCGAAAAGATCGAGAGACAGAAATAAAATGAGATCGATTTGAAGGATATCAGAAATCTGTGAAAAGGGTCGCAGCATAATTAATTATAGAAAAGTGACTTAATCACCAAAATCACTGAATTCCGGGAGAATTCCGCACACTTTCGTAAGGAAGAAGCTAAAATTCGCCTCCGTGCCTATCTGCGATTTGTATTTAAATAATCCCCGACGAATAAAGCACTCGTATCATGATACACAACGAAGATGAAGATTATCCAACTGCAAATAACGTTAATTGGCACTTATATTCGAACAAGAATTTGATGTCGACTAATTAGAACCGTAAAGTTTTCGTATCAATCGGATATTTTACATAAAAATTAAGGAAAATATAAGTTTATCATCATCATCACATGCATTAAAAATACCTCGTTTTGTCTCATTTCAGATTTCCTCCATCACCAGTTTCTGCAGGGTGAGTACCAGCAACGTTTTGAATTATAATTCAATTGCTTGTTACCTTTTCTGTGGTGTTAGCACATGACTCACGAGTGTCGTCCGAAAAGCTTTCATTACCACGTAAATTTATATGTGGTGCACATGCTTCTAATTGATCGAACCGATCGGAGAATGAAGTGAGGTTTGTTATATCATGTTGCGGAGACGATCAAGCAGTAGGATTAATCGTGCTGAAAGCTAGAATAGGCATCGCTAACTGGTCGAGACATAAAAAATTGCTGTGAACAAGTTTCAAAGGGATGGTTAAGATAGTTTCATGTGTTCGATCCATTTCATCCCATAACCCGCAGCATCGAGAATGGTTTTCTAACAAACGAGGCAAATCACAATTTCAAATGGGTCATAAATTCATACCCTACTGCTTGGACGGAAAGTGTACGGCAGAGGCAGCCCCGAGTTACAAAGATTCTCTAATACGCGAGTCTTCGCGAACGCAAGAAGCCAGATCTACCGATTATTATTATTATTATTATTATTATTATTATTATTATTATTATTATTATTATTATTATTATTATTATTATTATTATTATTATTATTATTATTATTATTATTATTGTTGTTGTTGTTGTTATTGTTATTGTTATTGTTATTGTTATTGTTATTGTTATTGTTATTGTTATTGTTATTGTTATTGTTATTGTTATTGTTATTGTTATTGTTATTGTTGTTGTTGTTGTTGTTGTTGTTGTTGTTGTTGTTATTTTTACGATCCGAGCAGCTGGATCCTCAGTTTCCGAAAATAGTAGGGAGCGGCGCGTCGACTCTGCGAGTCGTTTAGGGCAGTGATGGGTTCGATTGAATCTAGATAATGGATTAAAGGATCTACTGAAGATTTATTTAAAGATTGTTCTCATTCCCACGATCTACAATAGGTTATTAAAGCGACTCGACTCGACTCGAAGGAGTAATAATAGGGATATCCGTGTAAAATTGGTCAGGCAGAGAGTGTCAACCGAATGACTATTGGAGGTGACGGTCAGGCGATGACTGTCTTTGCGGTCCCGTCTACTAGCCCTCGACGGACCGCGTAGTGATATTCATATCAGCAAAAGGAGCCCTTTTGCACTGGCCACGGAAAGCCCGCTCGTAGCTCCGCGGTCGACGGAATCCGCTTGTCTCAGCGGAATCCTTCCTTCGTTCCAACGGACGTTTCTAACGGACTCTCTCACGACGCTGATTACAGATCCGAGGGATCTATTGATAATAACCGAACCGTCGGAACAACAGACGGAGTTCGTTCGTTACATTATCGTTATTATTAATGTTGTTGTGATTATCATTATTCTTATCGTTCTTATTATCATCATCATTGTCATCATCATCATCATCATCGTCATTACTACTACTACAACTACTACTACCACCACTTCTACTACTACTACTACTACTACTTTTTTTTAAGGGGTTAAAAAAGAGGCTAATCTTCAAAATACCATAAGAAGGCTCTCGCGACCTCAGACATCCCTCGACCGCGAACGCGCAACTCGTGTGACCGATTTCCCCTTTACTTCCCCTTCTTTTCCAAAAAGATAGCAAAGGGCAGCCTACGGCCTAAACCTCCATCATATGGCTCATGAAATGTCGACAAGAAAATGTCTTCATTGCACGCGCCAGGCTGATGTAAGATCCCCTGGACATAGGGCTGCCATAAAGCTGACAGCCGCATGCCCATCCGCCCCACGGCGTGGAAACACGCGAGTATAACTTCACCACCGCCGGGCCATTCCATTCGCACGCATTCGTTCGTTCATCCATTCCCATTACTCCGTTCATTCTAGTTCTTCCATTACCGATGCTCACTCATACCCAGGCATTCATCGTCATTCTCACCTTGGGGACTACCGTCACCGTCAAAAGTAGCAGCAGTCCCCTCTGTTTCAGACCTAAAGCAACGGGCCGACGTAATCATCATCAGGCCCAGATCCTATAGTTCGTCATCATAAACAGACAACGTCGTCTCATTCATCTTCCAGGCATCCATACTCTTTCTTACGTCTCAACACTGCCTCCGTGAAAGTGGCGATTTCTGTCCATTGGTTTAGATCCTGAAGCATCAGGCTGACGATATTGTCTGGCGATATTTCTCCAACTATCATCATTAACCTCCGTTTTTTGTCAATCCAGCGGTCACAGTCGAACAACGTATGTTCCACATCGTCTGTCTCGTGTCCGCAGTATTTGCAGTCAGGAGTCCGTAATCTGTTCATTCTGTAAAGATAGGATCTGAAGTAACCGTGTCCGGTGAGGAGCCGGGTAAGGTAAAACTTCACGTCCTCAAACTCCCGTTCCGTCCAGGCCACCAGATTTACTATCAGTCTCCTTGTCCATTTTCCATCCATACCGGTAGTCCATCGTGCGTGCCAGTCCGTCATGGTTCGTTCTCTTTCATACTTTGCTGCATCGAACCGCGTCACGTCTGCGTCGCGTTCGTATATTCTTTTGCGCTTCCTCGCTAATAGGTCTATAGGGATCACGCCCGCCACAACCAGAACTGCCTCAGCTGAGACCGTTCTATAGGCGCGCGCAACCCTAAGCACACTCCGTCTTTGTATACTGATGTACCGTTTGCGGTACACCCCCACATCGAGAGTGTCGGCCCAAATCTCTGCCCCGTACAAGAGGATCGAGTGAGTCGTTGACATCAGCAGTCTCCGTTTGTTTTGTCGCGGTCCGTGCACATTTGCCATCAGGCGACCGAGCTGAAAGATTCTCGCTGCTGCCTTATCGGCCGTCTTCTCTAAATGAAGCCAGAACGTCAGCTTCGTATCCAAGGTTACCCCCAGATACTCAGCCTTGTCACTGGTCATGATCTGCTCCGATCCGATCATCATCGGCAGTATCGTCGGTATTCGTCGTCTCGTCAGCATGAGAATCTCAGTCTTGCTCAGTGCAATCGTGAGTCCATGCTCAGTCATCCAGTTATTGACCCTCCTCATCACTTGATTGAGGGTCATCTGTGCTGTCTCAGTCTCCCTTTCCACGATCACTACAGCCACGTCGTCAGCGTAAGCCACAAGCGAAGCGTTTCGAGGCACCTCCGTCCTCAGTAGATCGTCGTACGTGGCATTCCACAAGTCTGGTCCCAGAATAGACCGCTGCGCTACTCCCGCAGTGATCCTTCTGGTTGCCTGTCCCTGTCTCGTCTCGTACGTTATCCATCTGTCCTTGAAATTGTCCGCCACAACCCGAGCCAAGTACGGGGGAATCCTGAAGGTCTCTTTGAGGGCCTGCAGGACGTCCACCCACCTGGCCGAGTTGAAGGCGTTCTTCACGTCCAACGTCACCAGTAGCACTATCGGTCGTGATCTATGATTCCTCGTCACCGTCTCGCGGAACGTGTCCACAGCATCGCGTATAGCCCCAATCGTAGATCATCCCCTGCGGAAACCGTGTTGTCTTTCCGAAAGGCCTCCGGCGGCTTCGATCGCGTCCCTCAGTCTTGGTCTTAGTAGAAGCTCGAAAGCCTTGCCCGTCGTGTCTAGGAGACTCAGAGGTCTGTAGGAGCTCGGCAAAAGCGGCTCTTCCTTCCCTTTATCCAGAAGAACCAACCTCGCCATTTTCCATTTCTTACTGAATACGCCCGATGCCAGACATTCGTTGTACATGTCTAGCAGCACGTCTGGCCTTTTCTGGGCTATCACTTGAATAACCTCTTCAGGTATTCCGTCAGGACTAGACGCCTTTCTTGCCTTCATCTGCGAAGTAGCTCTGATGACCTCCTCCACAGTGAAAACAGGCGCCTCTTGTCCGACGTGGACCTCGTCTGACTCCTCTCTGTCAGGATGCGAAGGGAAAAGTCCGTCCACAATCCGTCCCAGTAGCGTCTCGTCTTGCAACACAGGCGGACCCCGACTCTCCAGCTTCCGGGTCACAATTTTGTAACCCAGTCCCCAAGGATCGTTGTCCACCTCGTCGCATAACTGTCTCCAGCATCGCGTTTTGCTGTTCTTAATTGCGATAGACAATGTCTTCCGTCCTGTCCTGTAATCCGCCGCTAAGGTATTAGCCTCCGGCCTACCTCTTTCCCGTGCGCGATACATACGCCTTTTAGTTGTTATACACAGTCTCCGCAGATGGGCGGTCTCGTCTGTCCACCAGTATGTCGATCGTCTGTTATGCGTACTGTATTTCCGTGGCATCGAGACGTCGCAGAGATGACGAATCAACCCCAACGTCTTGTCTACTAGTTTCTCCGTCCTTTGTCTTCCTGTCATTTCTTGTGGTACGTTCTCTATTGGAGCGGGAGCTACCAACAGGTTCTCGGTCAGTTTCGTTGAGTCCAGTTTCTTAACGTTCCATCGTAGTTATTTAACGGATGTGTCGTGTCTTGTTGTCAAGTCTGTCACTTCAAAATTGATGTACTGGTGATCGCTGGCCGTAAAGTCATCGATCACTCTCCACCTCTTTATCCGTGACTGAATGTCACTTGTCACCATCGTAACGTCCGGTATGGAGGATCCATACCCTGGTCTCACGTATGTTGCGTGCCGTCCGATATTTGCCACTATCAGATCTAGCCTGGAGGCCATCTCCAGCAGTAGCCTACCCCGTTTGTCAGTGGTGTTCGATCCCCGCTCGACCGCTCTTGCATTGAAGTCGCTCGCCACTACAAGGTTTCCCGGTAGCGCCCTCAGTGCGTACTCTAGATCGTCGACCTTTTTGTCGAATTCCCCGATGGAACAGTTCGGCGTGAGGTAGACACTGACGTAAGTGACGGCATCCAACCTCACCCAAACATGGTCCTCGCCCGACCCATTCCCACGTACACGCGAACGGTTCTTCACTACCCAGATAGCCGACGTCCCCAATGCGTTTTTGAACCACGTCGGTGTTGTCAGGTCTCTGTGCTGTTCGCTTATTATAATCACGTCTGTGTCGTGTTCCGCCGCGATTTGAGGTAGCAGTAATTGTGCTGTCTCGCACCTCTGCAGGTTTCCCTGTAGCACGGTCATGTCTGCGTCTTCTTTTTTCTGCACTCGTCCAGCGCCTCCCTGAACACCGCGCACTCTCCCTTTCCTGGGATGTGTTTGGCGTGCCCGATCTTTGCCTCGGAGCACAGAAAGCATTTCGGTTCCGTCCTACAGTTTTTGCCGACGTGGTTCGCTCCGCCACATTTCCAGCAGCACTGTCCACGGTCCGGTCCTTTACAGTTACGTCTCGTGTGTCCGTATCCCAGGCACCTATAGCACCTTAGAATTGTCAGTCTTGGCTTGACGCGGCGATCCATCCAGCCAATTCTGATTCGTCCTTTGTCAAGGAGAGTCCGTGCTGCACTCCCCTCAACCTCACACACAGCCATGTATATTTTGTCTCGGTTGGGGCCGAAGATGTGAATCTTCGGGTCCCTACCATTCGACGTCTCCCGTCTGAGTGCGTCAACAATATCCTGGGCGACTACGGCGCAGTCGAGGTCCAGGATCTCGAGCGCTATGCCCGAGGTCATGTCCCTCACACAGGCCTCGTCCCCCATGGCCCGCTCGAGCTTTTTCCGCCGGGCCTGTCTGGCGTCTGCTCCGCTTTTAACGCGTAACAGAACGCCTCCGTCCTTCGTCACTCTATATTTCCGAATTCGCGCCTCTTCGATAGTCAAGTCGGCGTCCTTCATACGTTTCAGTGTGTCAGCGTACGTCTTACCAGTCGAAGGCTTTATGAGCACAGCCCCGCTTCCCAAGCTGCGTGGCTGTGCCCCCCTCTTCTTTCTCTTTCTGCCACTTGTCTTGTGTCTCTGAGCCGTTTCCGTCACAGTGGAAGCTGGGTCGGTCGTGGGTTTATTTCCGTTCCCGTCCGTCCTGTTTCAGTCTTTTCTCGTCCGTTTCTCGCGAGACACCGCCTCCCACCCGGAGCCCCCCGTCGGCTTCTTGGCCGGGGCAAGCTCCGGACTGGACCCGGTGTTCTCGCGTTTTCTCTTTGTCTGTGGCGTCTGTCCGGCCTGATCTAAGTCTGGTTCGCCACTAACACGGACACAGGTGCCGCTTTTTTGCACCTTACACTCCTGCCGCACAACATCCAACGCCTCCTTCAAGACGGCTATGCTCGCCCTCACGGAGGAGCTGGTGTTCCTCGGCATATTAACTTCGACCTTGGTCAGCTCGCTGTGTATAGCCGCCAGCTGAGCCATCACTCTCACACTAACATACGAGACTGATGACCCTGAGGTGGTTCCGCTTTCCGTTTCATTTGATTTGGGGTTGGGAGTCCCGGGTTGTTTGATGCGTTTAAACCTTCTTCGTTATTTTTGTCGTTCATGGTTTGATTTTTTACCCATCCCATTTCAAATTCCTATGAGTGTAGCTGTAAAAATTGTCTGTAGTTGAGCAGTTTCCTTTGGCGACCCCAAACCACCCCACGGATCCCAGCGGCCGAGCAGCCGCGACGGACACCGGTGGCCTCACCGAGGCCCTCCCACCCCCGCTGCAGGGCTCGATCCGGGCGCCACCCGGCACTAAAACGGAGATGGAGGCTTTTCGCTGGCTGATAGGGCAGTCAAGCCCCTCTGGCTAGGAGAGCTTGGGCCCCTGTACTATCCAGCGGCCCAGGTGCATCAAACCCAGTTTTCTCGGGGTACCCTCCAATGCTCAACGCCCCGGCTGACCGGCCGCGAGGGCGGGGCGGGATTCGCCCGCCGCAGTGGCTCGATGTTAAGTGTCGGTGATGTGGATGTCCATGCAAGATCCTCCGTCATACACTCCCATCCACTCTACGTACATACAGGAGACACCCAAGCTAGTGGGCCCTTTTGCATTCACACGTTTCACTCGTTTTCTCGTTCTTACTAGGAATAAACTCGTTTATAGAGCACCCGATTCACTCCGCTTCGTGAGAGAGAAGACCGTTTATAGGTCCCTCTCACCTCTTTTTCTCCCGGAATCATGGACATTACATGGACGTGTTTGTGTATCTGTTTGTGCCCGTGTATTTGTGTGTTGTTTCTGTACAAGTGTATGTGTGTTGTGACCATTGCGTCGTATTGGCCTCTACCGGAAGAACGCCACCAGTAGAAGTAGTAACGTCTCCCGGCAACGTTGCCCGGCGGGCACGGCTAGGACGTTCGAAGATGGTACTTCCCAGAATAGCGGCGAGACCCTACCCTAGGCTGCCCGCCACTACTACTACTACTACTACTACTACTATTACTACTACTACAACTACTACTACTACTTCTACCACTACAACTACTACTACTACTTCTACCACTACTACTCCTATTACTATTAATATCGTTATCGCGTTATTGTCGTCGTAATCTCTAATGTCTTTGGGACTGTAGTCATCATCACGGAATTCAATTATTCTCTTTGATCAATTTTACTCATCTTGCTCCGCGAGGGAATAGAATTAGCATCGTAAAGGCTGAAAGGTTTCTCGCCTAATCGCGACATCTAGATGACGTTGAAGCGTTAGTATGCAACTCGCAACTACAATACTCCTCAATTGGTTCTGATTTTCTCGTTTTTCTGCGGGTAGCATTCGGCGTGAATTTTACTTTATTCCTACAAATCGAAGTCGCGAAGTGAAGAATCCAGCAATTTTCAACAAATTGGATGCGATGTTCACCTCCATTCCTTGCAACCCCGTTCTACTACCATGCATAAGCACTGTAAACGGGAAACTGCGCTCGACTCTCGCACAGTTGACAATCAGTTGTCACAATCACGATAATTTACGGTGCATTTGAAGATTTCTTTCAATCACTAATACCTCTCGACGACGCACGAGTATAGCATCGATTCTCTTACGGAGCATTTTTCTTGAAAATCTAAAACTACCACGTTTTTCGGTGACGTAATACGAACTATCGACCTGTCATCGTATCGCTTCAATCTGTTTTTGCGTGACGTGGTAAAATTTGCTTTTTTAGGCACGATCGTTGAAAACGGAGTGCCTCGTACATTCACCATCGCAAAAAACGTCGGATCGAATAAAAATTCTGAAATCATATAGGGAGCACGTTTCGGCCCCTGGGTAGACGTTGTCGAGAATTTTCAACAGTGACGTATATGACCCCTCCATTTCTTGTAAGCACGGTTTCAGCCAAAGCGCTGAACCGATTTTGATGAATCTCGCAAGAGATCTTTTTTTTAACCCGAACATGTGCAAATTTCGTTGTCGACCCGATCCGACTTCTGGTTTGGAAACGGCGTTACCTATCTTCGCCAATTTTCAAGATACAACATCGAGCTTTGGAATACAGTTTTATGATCGCGAATGAAAATTTTCGGAATTTTTGAGGATTTTTCCGGCACCTGCATCTAGGTGAAAACTCTTCAATGAGTGAGAATTATTCTCTTCAACGCCAGAAAGAGCCTACTCAACAATTTATATCATTCAAATAGACTTGCGTGTCTTTTCAGAAATGTTGAAATTTAGATATTATGAAAGCGCGAAATGTGACCATAAAGCAATTTGATTCGAACTGTGAAACCAACATGAGCCAAAGGGGCGGAAAAAACCGTACCACTTTGTACTATAGCCCTATAATATTGATATAATATCATCATATTTTTCTCCCATAAAACAAGATAAGAAAAAAAAATGCAATCGTGCCTCACGCAAAAAAGCAATGAGCTTTTTGACTACGACGGGCTGGTTCCATCTTGGAAAAGAAAATCTTGTGTGAGTTCGAGATCATAAAATAGTTAAATGAGGATGATCACGATTGAGTGCGCGTAACAGGTTCAGTTGATCGAAGTGAGTAAGATATTTTATTTTTAGAATCTAAGGTAAACGATACAAAATGATAACAGGCAACCGAGAAAACTATTCATAGCTTTTCTCTAAATGTAGGTCATTGACCTGTAGTCACACGATGAGTGGTATTTTATCGGGAGAGTCTGACATTTCCCATTAATTCCATAGGTTATGGGGTTCTGAAGTTCCCAGAAATGCATGATAAAACCGAGCATTTTCAAATACGTTGAGGACTTGAAACATTTAAAAATAAGCCATTCAGTTAATTCTGGTGCACGCACTCGAAACATCGAGCGTACATCCAAGAACGTTGGAGTAGACGTCTCACTATATCGTCTCCGCAAATCCCAAATCCCGATGGATATATCGTAGAATTTTTTGTCAAGCGGGAATATTCAGATCATCGTGATCGATTCCATGCATTTTTCAAAGTGCTCTCGGGCATGAAAAAAGAATAGATGTCGACTTTCGTCTCGTTTCCTCATTTTCTTTGGAATTAATCATTTTCAGGTAATTTTTGTCAACAAAAAGTGAATTTACAAAAAATATCAGCCTCCCCCGACGGAATATCTTTAGTAGCGACGAATTGAGTACTCACACTACACAATTACCCAATATGCTTTGTTGATTACCTGTGACGTTGAATTATGCTGACATTTACGTAAACAGATAAAATAAGTCTCAACGCGTATATTGGGTCAAATGAAAATAAGACTTGACGTGTCTACGACGTTAAAATGATATGAAACTTTACACGCTTATGATATTAAAATAAAACGAGATCTGGCTTACCATGGAAAATTTAAATGATTCTACGTGCTTACAGTAGCAAATTATAATTCCGGTGATTCTAATAAGGTACAACGAATAATTTATATGCTGCTCGGTTTTTCAGAGACAAACATATTAATCTATGCTGACTCTAACGCTAATAGCTACAGATTCTGTACGATTAAATGTATAGCAAGTTTGTCAACGCGGCTTCATGTGGTCGGATCAGAAGTGGGAACATTGTTCCTTGGTTTTATAGGACGCCGCTCACTCGGCATACGTACGCATGAAGCACGTCATCTGTAGTAACCCTTCATTCGCCTTGCAAGGCCAAACCCCTCCCTTGGCACGTAGCTACGAGTGAATTGCGCCGAATTGCGTAAAATAAATCTCTGAAGATTTGTATACCTCGCGACGTATTCGCGGAGATAGGCAAAAAATTGATCGAATAACAGATACCGAATGGAAATAAAGATGATATTCGTCATTCGTGAATAACGAATGAACGGATTTTTTCGGAACGCTTGTTTATTTTCACGAATGATAAGATTCATTCGTATTCAGGTAGCGAATGAAAATGAGTTACACGAATGAATGTGATAGAACGAGAATTCGAACATTTTTTATTCCATCAAATCTCTGTTAATTTTGTTTCGGGAAGTTTTTCAAAAATTGATATCGCGTGGAAATTTCGATTAGTTTGAGGAATATTTGAGTGCAAATTTCAAACATGCACGCCCAGTTTGAAGAACTTTCTATAGAGCAGAGTTAGCGATGTTGTGAACAATCTTCGATTCGACTGTTTTAACAAATGGCGCGAGAACTCCTTGCGAAACAGCTTCGATACAGAATCTGTTCATTATTGTTTATGGACCCGCAACTTACTATGCGACTTTCTATTGATTTTCCGCATTGTACCTGCACATACGAGGAAATGTGCGCGGTTTGCAAATAAATAAGAGGTGAGCTTATTATTTCATTAATTTATCATTCAATACACTCATAATTATTGAATAATTTATTATCAATATATATATTTAACACATCGACATAAAAAGTTGTAGCACGAAGTACTTTCTTTATACGTGACATCTCTTTTGCAATATATATAATAGTCTCGTGAGCTTTTTTGCTGAATGCTTATTTTGGAATAATTCCGTAAAATTATTTTACGGAAATCCATTATTTCACAATTTGGTATTAATAATAGTGATAAGTATAAATATTAGTGATAACTGTTGATTTTATTTCAATTATGAGACAGTTTAACGTTTTCCGGAAAATTATGATACTAGTAAATACGCGAGGTATTCGGCTCCGACATTATAACTCTTCGTATCTTCGAAAATATAGCATGAAAATCCTTGTCACTTGGCATACATATACTTTGAATCATTATGGACAACTTCTTCCCTGACAGTTTTCCACAGTCATGAGATTTTCTTAGTGTTTTTTTAATATTACAAGTTTGCTCCGGATGAGCGGCGATCGCATACATTCAGGGGCAAATGCGCTTGTGTCAAGGGTCGAAGTCGTTATTCGATTCGATCCTGCGATTCGAACCATTGATTCCCGTGTGTAAGAGAGATATGTATCCCAGTCTCTCAGCGACGGTCAAGCTGATCGGATGTGTTTCCTCAAGCGTCTACGTCGAGTTTACTATGCGAGCCCGTGTTCATAGAGAGTGACGATATTGCGCTATAGTGAATGAATTCGTACGACCTACACACGGTACTCGCAGCGCTGGAGAATTCCCTTACTACAGAGAATTCACCGAAACCTGACTAATAAATATGGATAACCAACGAAAATTAAATTACGCCAACGCAGCTGAAGTAGAGATGTTCCCTACAAAAGACCAGCCTGTTATCATTCATGCACTAGAGGGCAGCCAAGTGAAAGATTATACGTCAGCACTAGCCGCAAAAGTTTCCGCAGAGCAGATGCGTTTCGCATCCAAGATCTCCAACGACCGAATCTGTACATATATGTACTTCGCAAACAAAACCCTTACCGATGATCTAGTTGATGCGCGTAAAACAATAATGATCCAAAATAAAGAACTCCCCATCAGGCCTCTCCTAGCGAGAAACGAGCGAGCAGTATTCTCGATCGTAGGGGAGACCGGGGCAAGAAGGCCCACCTCAAAAATTGACCAAAAATTTTTAAATTTTTAAAATTAAAATCCAGTTGTACAGTATTTGGTAGTATGTTTGGAATAAAATTAAAACTCAATTTTTTTCTACAGAAGTGAACAAATTACTCGTATTATATCAAAAAAGGTTATTTCGATTAATATAAAAGTAAATACAGTTGTTAAAGAGAAAAATATAAAGATTTATAACGCGGGAAATTTTTTTACGATTAAAAAAAAAAAATCATTTTTTTTCGGAGGGGGCCGTCTTGTCCCAAAAAAAAATTTTTTTCTCAGGAGCTTCACCAAAATTTTGGTGAATTGAGTTAAAGTTGTGTTACGTCGCCGCAACTTCCGACACACAACTATTAGTAAATCCATAGCATCGTATCCCTTTTGCCAAGCACTACGGTTGGTGACGTCAGAAGCGAGGAGAATGTTATGGCATCTCGTTTTCCACAAATCCTGACCTTACAGAAAATATCTTCCCTCAACTTGAGCATCCCCCACTCTACTATTTTCGGCCTTCATAGCAGAATCTGCATAGAGCATCACTGTTCCTCTGGAAAAATCTCAGTGGAGGGGACAAGCTACGCCTCTTTTTTTGGGTATAAATACGCGCCCAAAACCGAACATTTTTGTCATTTCATTTTGAGAGACTTCTCGAAAGGTTGGCCAATTTTATATCCGCTGAATCCTACTAAATCTCGAACGACAAGAATATTCTAAGTTTTTACTTTGAATTATTCTAAATTCTATATCCAGCGAATCCTACTAAATCTCGAACGACAGGAATGTCCTAAGTCTTTACTTTAAATTATTCTAAATTCTATATCCACTGAATCCTACTACATCTCGAACGACAAGGATATTCTAAGTTTTTACTTTGAATTATTCTACAAATTCCAATTTCAAATCACGAACTCGAATATTATTATAATCCTAGAGACTCTGAATCACGAAGCCTGAAATCCGACTCGTATCTAAGATTTTTCTCGATAAATTGATATTTCATTTTGTACGCAACTCGCATTGAGCTAAATACAAATTACATTGTTCTCCATTTGAATTGTACTTAGCAAACCTACAACCATCGCCAAGCAATCCCAAATTAATCCATACCTATGTTCGTGCCAGCGTATAACCCGCTCCGCCGGACTGTGCCGCATACTCAACAAGAGTATTACCAATTCACATTATTCCTCACCTACGTTCGTGCCAGCGTATAACTCGCTCCGCCGGACTGTGCCGCATACTCAACAAGAGTATTACCAAATCACTTTAATCCTCACCAACGTTCATGCCAGCGTATAACTCGCTCCGCCGGACTGTGCCGCATACTCAACTAGAGTATTACCAAATCCTATAACGTCATGGCTTTTCCATCATAACTCAACAGCAACGTAATTTCACCAAATAGTTTAATTTTTAACGTATTCTATATTTGAATTAGTAGTGTGTACTTAGGGCATTGAAACTAACGATAGGCCAGACCTCGGTCCCCGGTGGAGAGGGCGGAAACGTCTTGCCCCAAAACAGAGGTCACATCAAAAGTGTTACGTATCGTACGTCAGCTTCACAATCTTTGGATTTACAACGCTGTACGACTTCGCGGACGTAACAGTTGGACGAGAGTAAATCGACTTGATGGTTAAAAGCCACAAAGAATAATAATCGGCTTAGGTAGGCCCTCTTGCCCTGGTCTCCCCTATCGCTGATAATACCGCAGATTGAAATCGAAAATAAACTCAAATCGTTGAATATCGAGATCGCATTTTCCATCACGGGCTCGATGAACCGCAATTGGTCCGTATAATGATCTCGGCGACAAATCTATGTACATCCAGATGATGCCACCAAACTCCCTGAATCGTTCAACTATCATTCAATGATACAACCTACTGGATTTATGCCGCCCCCGATATAACAGGCTGCTACCTATGCCAGAAAAAATCTCGGAGGGTCTTCTAATGTTCTGTTGGCAACGATTCTCGATAAATGGGAGATTGTATCGTCGGGGAATTCTGTGGGATATCATATTTCTTCCGTCACTTTACAGTTACCCGCGTTCTCTCGGGTCACCTGCCACTTTGGCACATCTTTGATCACTTTCGGTCGTCTGAGTCGACCGAAGTTCAACAGCGGAGAAATGAAACCGATACGCGATGACGAGAAAATGATATGAAAAAATGTCCCGGAAGAAAAAATCCAAAGGAGTCAACCAGCGAATCGTGAAAAATGAAACCCCAGATATCGACAGAGCTGGACAACCGTTTCGAGGGCCAACAAAGCTCTCACGTTTGCCCAAGACGATACGAAAACAGGGTCGATGCGAGTTGAGAACACGAGCGGATGGAGGGAAGGAATCTTGTTAGTAATGTTCTCCGCTTTTCTAAACCGAGTCTCCTACGTTCTTCGGGTCGATATAATCGCTTCGTCCGACCTCCCGTCAGCTTCGGCGAACGCAGACTTTCTGTTAGAACTACACGAAGTTGTATCCGCTTCGAAACGACAGCCGCATCTGTATTTTTTTCATCAAACTCGCAGCTATCGAAGATGTGTGGCCCATAAAAGCACGTAGATCGAAAGCATTACGCTTGATTTCAATTTTTTGTTCACGCGTGATTTTGCGAGTTAATGTTTTAATTTTTCGAAGTCAGCGTCAATTTGGTTCCTCACCTTGTTGGTGTAATGTTCTCTCACGTCACGAATGTATGCGGTGATTTCAAATTGTCTTGGAGAGAACTCTCGAATATTGAAGTCTGTCAAAGTTTGAGTGGAGGTGTATGGAATGCGAGTGTTAGTCGGTGAAATTTGATTTTGTCGATAATTGCAACAGCGAACCGATTCGTTCGATTCAATGATACAATTGCGATGGAAACGTAGACTTTCCTAATCTAAAAGCTCGATACTTTTGTTAAAAAATGTATTTAGTTCCGCAATCTTCAATTTACTAGTACAATTTTACGTTTCGAAAGCTAATAAATTGACTACTTTCGACGGACCCTAGAAATATCGGCGCGGATGTCGAGTACTTTGTTCTTTTCGGGGTGTTCGATTTCAGGGCGTCCCCTTGTCCCTCGCCATTGTTGTAAGTTACAATAAATGCTCAAAATGTTGACCTTCTGATTAATTGCTGCGCAACTGTTTCCGACACTTTCCATCATTTTTTCGGGAGTAACAGGATGACAGCAACGCTTACATGTCTTGCGGGCTCGCCATAAATCAAAGTGATTTCAATTTTCTCCTTTAAGCATATATTATCCATTATTTTTCCATTGTTGATTGTGACAAACGTAGGTGCAAACGCGATACATGAAACAAACTTATGAGTCAAACCAATTCTGAAACAATTGGATTTGAGTCAGTGGTTCGTTTCGGAAGCAGCGTGAGCGGTGATTGCGGAGATAGTACCACCGGCGATTAAATTGTTCGTCAACAACTGCACACTGTTAACAGCAACAGGAGTCTAGATTATGCGAGTTTACAGGCCAGTGATGACCTGTAAATTCAAATGTGCGCCTCTGAATGAAATTTTCAACAAGAATATCAAGCTCTTAGACTAAAAATGTGTAAAATAAATCTCAAATGTATTGTTTGAGGGGAGGGGGGTGTGAGGTTTATAGGTCCGTAGCCAAGGCACATTTTTCGCTGACTAAACGGTTGAAATTTATTCATCAAAACCAAAGCACATCGAAAGTATAACGTTTCATACGTGTTGTGTGAAATTTTCACGAAGAAATAATTGAAATTGCGCCTTTGGCAGCAAATCTTCGCCAGCGCGACGGAAAAATACAGAGTTCGCGGTGCCCACCGTATCAGATGACTGGATCATCTGAAATTGAGAAATCAAACTCACTTGCTTTTTTTTTTACGAATTCAATCCCGTCGTAAAGAATATGAGTTTTCATCGGGAAAAATAAAATTTACCTTAATTTGACCTTGAAACCGTGGACCAAGATCAACCAAAACCGCGGAATAAGGATTTTCCCTGTAGATCCGACAAGTTTCATTCACATCGTTTCGCGATAATAGCCTGGAAAGACTAAGATGGCACACCTTGTATAATTCTTACAATTCTAATACAAGCAGATAGTTTTATACGATAGCGACAAAGGTAAGCCGAATGGTGAAGTTCAGTATGACTGACTCAAAATATTGAATAAAAACAATTATTGCGGATCGAATACATTCTTATTCATCTTCCTATAAATGTACAAAGTACAGAGTATTAAATAACATTAGCAAGCTTTGATCCTTGTTGCATAAAGTTTAGTAAGGAATTGAAAAACCTTAAAAAAACGATCCCGGAATTCTGTTTTTTAGGGGTTGGGGATTCCAGATCCAAAAATTCACCACAAAAATCGATTCAGAAGCTTGAAACACACTTCTATACGCAATTTTGTGTGATCCCCTTGAGTTTTCGATGTTCCAATTTTGGGCAATTGTAGTCAAAAAGCCACAAGGTGCACTGGCTAAATGCGTGCTTGAAAAAAATGTACCAAGTAAAAAGTGCCCGGATACGTAATATCAAAAAAGTCGTCGATTTCGTTGAGCAGATTGAAAATTCAATCGAAGAATGAACCGTGCTAAGAAACGGGAATGTCTGAAACTGGGAGTATAGAAACGATCTTCGCCGTTTTCCAATGAATCACACTTTGAAATAATAGCTCGTTAAACTGCCAGAATTCAACGGTTTTCCCCAACTTGCACTTACAGCAAAGCTATTATCCGGGAGAAATAATTACCCTAACAATAGGTTTCCACGCCTTAGCTGAAATGAATGAATTTCCATATAGTTTCAGGAATTCCGAGAACAGAAAGTCTCGTTAGAAATACTTCGTCGCTGGTTCAAAGCTCGCACGCCAACACGCATCACAATGCTTCGTTCCTCGATCGATTTAACGCCATCGGCGCCATCAACGAAGCTCCGAATGTTGGCAATCCCAAGGAATTTGAAGCTACGCTATTTTTTGGGTCAACTGCTCTTTGGCTTTGGTTTGATCCTCGAGTGACCCATGATTGAAATGAACTTTCCCCAAACAATCTTTCGCCTACCCTTCCTCCGATCCATTCGTAATCATGTTTTTTTTTTAATTTGAGGTATTTATTGTTCTTATTGTTACAAATTTATATTTACTTTTCTTGCCTCTAGGGTCTCGAGACTAGGGATGTAACCAATGTTTCGTTTTCCACATTCGCGAATGCGAATATCGGCTTTTTGCCCGACTTTCGAAGGAGGGTAATGTTTTTTGAGCATTTGTATTTATGCATGTATGTATGTATGTATGTGTGTATATATGTATGTGTCTATATATGTATGTATGCCTAATTCTTTGTCACGCCCTACAGCCTAAGCCGTTTGCCGGATTTCAACTTATGAGGTGTCATTACATTCGTCCCAGTTGTGGAAGTGCATAATAAAAATTAGATAATGCGAAATAGAATTTTTTTCTAAACTTTGAAGGGGCGGGGGGGAGGAGTGTAAATTCGATTTTCGGGAAAATCCCATTCTTGCGATTGCCGCCATCTTGGTTTAAAGTCCAATTTTCTTATTTTTCTGAAATAACTTGCTAATTTACAACCTTAGAGAAAAAATGATAGAATCACAAGTTGTTGGAAATTTAAATTCCCACAAGTTTGGTTATTATAATTTTCACCCCAGCATCTATATTTACAGAGTTATCAATTGTCAAGTTTATCGAAAAAATGGCAGTGGGTAATCAGGTAGGAAATTTCCATTCCTTCAACTGTGGTTATCTCGCATTTTTATCCTCCGATCAATATCTTACCAGGTTTTTATCGGTTCGGCTTTCGGGATCTCTGTCTGTCTGTCAGTCTGACTGTCCAGGTGAAACTTTGCAATCGAGTTCGAACTAATTTCCCAACGAGCTAGAGACCTAGAATTTTGACCATGGGTCAGAATTGGATGACAATACAATATTCAATCGTTTTCTTGTCTCTGCGTTTGTTTAAACAATTGAAAAAAAAATGTATCATTTATAATTTAAAATTTTAAAAAGTATAAAATAAATATTCATGACCCTACAATTTTGAGAGAGGATATCCGGTTAACCAGTTAACCAGTCAACTAATCGGCCAAGTTAAGCTGATTTCGATTTTTGTTCATTTCAGATTATAAATTTAAATAGAAATCAGCTTAACCTAGCCGGTTAACCGATTAATCGGCTAAGCCATTTGACCGGCTGAGGTGTTTCAATCGGCTTTTTTTTAACCGGCTTAGCTGCCTTAGCCGACTAAGCCGGCTAAGCCGTACAGCACTAGCCTGGTCCAGGGCCGTACCATAATGTTCATCTTTCAAATCCTGCTCCACAAAATCGCCAGGTTGGGTGCTGATGGGTCTACAATATAAAAGCCACATCCACACCACAATTTCTCGCAGGACCCAGCCAGACGATAAATATATGATAAAATATACGTGATTAGGATTTGAGCAATCTTTTTTTTTTATTCGATGGAAAATTCATTTAGTATGCTGACTACACGATTATCAAGTAAAATTTGATCCGAACGAGTAACGATTAAATACAGAATGTGTTTAATCGCCTTTGCAATGTAAATGATCAATCATGTAAGAATTTTCGGTAGAGTTAACCTCCCGTCACATGCGGAATACGATTTAATTTGCCTCACCTGATGTACCGATGGAAGTCTCATCTTTCTCGTCTCGTATCGAAACACTATCTCACGCGACCGACTAGCTATAGTTTTTGTCGAAATCGTATTGCGGTTTAGAAATAATTTCATTTTCCAGCAAATCCTTCGTATCTGCGATTGTTGGCAGTAATGTGCTAGGGATGCACGATCTTGCTCATATTTTTGAAAATATTTCCGAAACGGAAGAACGACGGTCGTCTGTTCCTCCAGAGCCGAACGATGCGATGCTCCTGAAGAATCTTCAGTCCCCGATGTCGAGCGCTAATTGGATGCCGTCTCGTCTCATCTCGTCAGTTTTTACCAGCCCGTGTCCAAGGATTTCGCGGCGTTGATTTCCATTCCACCGATGCTCCGAGCTGTTCGTTAATATCCGACATCCGACAACCTCGGGATTTACTGATTAGATGTCACGTTTCAACAACCTTTGTGAAACATCCATTTTAATCGAATCCATCGCATCGACGGACACCATTTTTGATCGCGTTTCGTTTTTTCTATTTCCCCGCATAATTCCATTAGTTATACACAACTAACAACTTATCCAAGCTTCAGTCGTATGAAAAGCAGCGGTACACAAGTCAATATACTTCGACTTTGTAATACTTGGTATTCTATAGCCTTTTACTCCTGATGGATCAAGTTTCACGGCCTTTTCGTCTCTAGTTCACTCATCCGCTCCATTTCACTTCGTAGCTCCCTCTCGTTCCGTCTCACCTTTCTCTCTCTCTCTGCCTGGCTCTCCGTTGGTTTTGATGCTTAGATTCGAACGAACGCAAAGCTGAAATAATGCCACCTTGATCCTCCACCAAGTGCCGTTTTGTTCGCATTCGCAAACTACTCATGACAGAATATAAGAGTATACTGATACCAGGGTTGCGAATAATGCGTTATCCTGGTAGGAGTGCAGCATCGGTTGCATTACCGATTAATTTTCGAAAAATTAATTTTCTATTCATTATTCGGACGAAGTTCCGGAAAGCACTTATGTATTTTTACGCGCTGATCACGAATATGGTCATTAAATTTGGTCCAGATTTGATTTTCAAGGTCAAAACTCGAAAAAAATGCCAAGAAATTCATTTTTAAGAGGTTTTTCTATGTTATTTCGAAAACCAATAATCGTTGAGAAAAATGTTTTGTACAAAAGTTGTAGATTATAAAAAATACACATTTTATATTCAATACATTTTTTGTCTAGAACATATTTTTTACGAAAAAAACGAGATAATACCAAATTTTGTCCCACTCCGGCGCCCGTTCACTTATGAATCCCCGCTTCGGCGCCGGTCCAAAGTTTCTACGAAACATGTCTCTCCATGACTATTATTTTCCGAAATAACATAGTAGAAAAACCTCTTAAGAATCAATTGTTTGCATTTTTTCGAGTTTTCACCTTGAAAATCGAATCTTCGCCAATTTTAATGACCATATTCGTGATCAGCGCGTCAAGGTACACAGGTATACGGAGTTTCAAGGAGAAACGCGGTAAGTGCTTTTCGGAGCTACACCCATTTTTCTAATGGATAATGCATTCTCGAATGAATTTACCGTTGATTTGACAAAAATCATTTGTAGTTATCAGAATCAGGAGAATTTTGGTTGAATGTTCAATGCAAATCGAGCGTTAGTTTCTCTTGAATTTCGGATCAGTATGATAGAAAACCCACCACGGATTTTATCAGTGACGGATAATTATGTCCATTGGATTAGGCTTTGCTCCGACAGTGAATAATGAAATGGGTAGTACAGAATACATTTTTTCCAAAATGGATAGTGGATAATGTGCCGTTGTTGAGCCCAACTTTCGCCATCCCAATCTTAAGTAATATCTCGAAGAGAGAAATCACGACAGACTTACTGAATCAGCAATGTAGAACCAAAACTGCCTGAGTCAATGAAACAGACTGAAATGAAATTCGGAGCGTACCTACCTGACGTGAGGTGTGCACGTGACGAAAAAATGTTCGGAAATTCAGGGTGCTATGTCAATTGGGAAACAAGCTATGGCCAAAAAACGAAATCGCCGAAGTGGGACGCGCCGAAGTGAGCCTACACCATCTGTCGATATCCTTAAAGTGGTCATCCTTAAGGTTGTAGATTTGATTTTTGTTCACAGAGGCTACCGTTGAAAGTATCGTGATAATGATCCTTGGAACTCAGCCTAATCGTGCTGTGACGAAGTGAAACGCGGGGCAATGCGTTTTCCAGGCTTTTTCAATGTCCCCTACATCGAATGAGATATTGAAACAGATTTGAGGCTAAAGGCTGCCGAGAATATTATCTAAGACGATTCGTTCATTTTTCGAAATTCTTTCCCCAAAAATGAAAATTCCGGTGTCTTGGTAAATTAATTTTTTAAATCGGCTCTCATATCACTTCGGTTGATATTCCGAGTGAGGTTGACACGAGACGAAGTTGCTGGTATTTTATACATTTCGTGCTACGATTTCTGAAATCGATGAGTGTCATATATTATCGTTTCGCACGGTAATTTAGCCTTCCGAATCAGAAGGAGAGAAAAATCAATTAGGGATGTGGAATTTCCATTGAAAATATCATCCTCGAGTAATAAATCGAGATCAATTGCGATTTGGCGACTCGAGGATCGAAGTAATTCAACTGTGGCCAATGAAACACCTTCGACAACGAGATGCATATGAAACTGAAATTA
This sequence comes from Arge pagana, assembly GCA_963969455.1. Taxonomy (NCBI): domain Eukaryota; kingdom Metazoa; phylum Arthropoda; class Insecta; order Hymenoptera; family Argidae; genus Arge; species Arge pagana. The sequence goes on along the minus strand of OZ018310.1, from coordinate 11,490,516 downwards.
CGCGGATCACGTTGCGGACGCTTGGGGTGTGATTGAATCTCGAGCGAGTTTGTTTTCCTCGGTGGAATGCGACGAAAGACGAATTCCCAGCGGCACGAGAAAGAAGGATCGATAGGGGCGCGGAGACAGATATGGGAGAAAACGATGAAGCTGGGAGATATTTCGCTGGAAATGTGAACGACGGAGGAGATTTTTGTAGATTTAAAGAAGTTCGCTCTCCCAGAGCTATGGATTTTTTCCAACGTTTTCGAACACATTTTCTCACGGGCCTCGAAGTTGCTCCAATTTGACTTTCAAAAGAAGGATTCGGATCGTAAGCCCCCATTTCGCCAACGGATGCATTAATTATTAAAACGATCCTCTGCCCGCTCGACGACTGATCCTTCTCGTCGGTTGATCCATCGATACTTGCTTGGTATTTGCTTCGGCGATTCGCTCTTCGCGCGGCGAAATACCGACGTCTCTGCAATGTGACAATAAATCAACGGAACACGGTGCAACTCATACGTAGCATGTACGGGGTATTCCACACCAAATCGGCCGGTTAGCAAAATTTGAATCTTTGATTCCCTTCATTTTTTTGACATTTTCAAATCAAAACCCAACCAAAAAATTATTTCTGGCGAAATTTGACATTTTTATGATCACTGGTTCACAAGAGGCTTTTTTTCGGTTCGTCGCGCCTAACTTCTTCAAAAATAGTCCAAATTTGAATTGTTTCTTGTTAAAATTTTTGTTTTTCACGTACGTTTTAGAAAGAGTTTGAAAAAAAAATTCTCGAAGTATTTTTATATGCGATTTTGGAGTTTGTACATTTCAATCCTGTCATCGTTGGAAAAGGGAGAAAATTGATCTTTGGCAACTTTGTGCCCTCTATTTCGTGCATTTTTCATCGCAGCACAGATACCACGCGAGATAATTGGTGAATCACGAGGTCTTCTACAATTTTTGTTTGGACAATTCTTTTCTGCGATCTATCGCTCTCCCAGAAAATTGGAACCAAAAACTCTTGGAGTTTTCCGAAAACCCCGAAGAGTTGGAGTCCCGAAAACTTGAATTTCAGCTATTCGCATGCTCCACTCGCCATTCGTGAAATCGAAAAGACTCGGACATTTTTTCCCCCCGAAAGAATGACAGATTTAGCGTAATAAAAGTGCAATAACAAGTTGAAACAAAACCGTCCGTCCACAAAAAATTTAAAAAAACGTAGCCTGCGCTCTGGGTTGAGTACCTAAGTATAGCGCGCACCTTCCGACCGAAATCGCTTTAAGTTTCGGCCTTCGGCGAATAAATGGATAATAATGGACATTTTTTCATCGAACCAGGCATACGAGAATTATGCGGATGAAATAAATGCCGTGCTGCCGGTAATATCGCTTCGAAGGTGTATGGAGAAGCGAAAAGTAATGCCCATACATTTTTATCACTCGAGCGACGGCGAGGCTTGATTTCGCGAAACGGGCATCGAAAGCTCCGACTTTAAAAATAGATGAAATGGAATTCAAATCACACGACGCAGCGAAGTGGTATATCGCGAGAATTTAAAAAACCATTGAATATTCATTCGACGACGAGGGTGGCGAAACGCTATCGCTCTCGTTAAAGTTGTTATCTGACGGATTTCCGAATCGCATCCGATCGATGCGTGCAGATTATAAAGTCAATTTCGAAAAAAAGAGAGAGAGAAAAAGTGCACGAGGTACGAATTGAGTTGATAAATCGTCGGATCTCGCCTCGTACGCGTCCAAAGCTCCGAAACACTAATTGATTTCTGCTTTGTCTCGACTTCGCTGGAGATATTTTAGGAAGAGGAAATTATTTCTCCCTCAATTTATACGAAAGTCAACGATTGGGTTTTCAGCCAAGCCGGAGAATTTGAATCGATGCTTTCAAATTAATTCTGAAAATATTCAAAATGTCGAACTTAATCTCGCCGACGCGTCAAACTATTTCTTGGCGTAGGAGAATCTATCCGTAGCAAAACTCGTGAATGTTACGTCAATTTTGTAGGATATGTTCGCACTCCGGTGAAACTTTTTCTCTTCAAATCGTCGTTTCTCCATTACGCGGCCACGTATCAATCGATTTTCCTCTTATCTTTCGACCCCTCGTCAGACGTACATCGCAGATCGAATTTTTTTGCCGCCCGCAAGATTGACGGGTCACTCGATATGACATCCATTCGCAGCGATCCTCGCCGCTAACGGATCGGACAGATTTTTTCATGCATCCAATATCATTCGTTAGAATTGACAGGGCTGGGAGGGTGTGCGACAAACACCAATCCATTCCGAAATCATTCGCGATTCTTTCCACCTCGCGTGATTTTTCCAAAAATTGTCAACCATTTATCATCAGTCGATAGCGATAACGTCTCTTTCCGAACGTTCTTGTCCCGCCATTTATGCATATCACGAAGCGTTTCGGTGAAAAATTCAAAATTCAATCAACGAACATAATAAATAAATAACCATACGAAAGAAAGACGTATACAACTAACCTGCGATTTCAAAAATGCTATTCCTATGTATTATCCGCATGCTGGATCATGATCCATACAAGAAGAAAAACATATCGATACTTACTTCCGCATGATTTATAAACTTTCAATATTTTCTCTACTATTTTCAGTTGTCAGCTGTTGTCGACGGTGTTTTTGCCGATCACGGACACACGGCCGGAGCATTCACACGTCTGGCTAGTGACCGTCTATTCGTAGGCGGTGGCGGCAACGTCAATTCACTCCAGGGCGCGAAAGGGATCAACAACTTCGTTGGCTGTCTGCGAAAGGTATGCTTCGATCGCTTTCTAATCTAACTATACGTTGAAGAAACCGAGCGTGGCCTGAGAAATTTAAAGACATTAGCGTGCTACGATCCCAAGTCGAAACAAAAATCCTATAAAATCGAATACTTGGAAAACAAATACTTTCTGGATAAATTGTTGGGACGGTGCAGGGTAACAAAATTTTCGTCATGGTGCGAGGTATAAAATTTGTTGCGTAGAATATTCAACATGTCAGTGTGTTGATTCGCCACAATCGTTAGCGTTGTTCTCACATTCCGTTTTTCAATACACAAAAATGTTACTCGACACTCGAGTAATACTTTTTAAATGTTATTCTAACATTGGTTCGCGTAATTGTGCAGAACAGGGGCAGCACCCCGATTTCGATACCAAAATTTCGTTTTTTACGTGAACGTCCTTAGTACGTAACCACTAGTGAATTTGAGTCGAAGGAGGTCGACATGTTTTATTATTTCCACAGCCCCATAAGTTATGGGGCTCTGTAGATCGAAGTAAGACGCCATAAAATAAGTCTGCTAATTGCCTGAACGAAGCCAGGCAGATAAAAGAAAGGTAATTTCGATGGTGCATTCTTCATCTGTCGGCAATCCGCTGATTCGCTAGGCAGGCTGCAGAATGCCAAAACTCTGCAAACTGCCTATGACTTATACACGGCAGTTCTTTGAAATCGATGTCCAGAAATCCCAGGTTTTCGATACAGCGTGGGAAACGCTACTCGCTTATCGAAAAAATGTATAAATTATTCTTAATCTTCGTTCCTTGAGATAAAAAGTGCGCGAGTGATTCGAATGCCAATTCTTATCAATCATTTCTACCCTCGATCGAGATCTACGGGTTGGATAAATCCGGAAGTGAGCTCGCGCCGTATTTTTCGCGAGAAAAATAAGATAGCGGAGCAAAAATCAGTGAATTGGATAGAGTCGTAAACAACGAATCGCTCCGATCGTTACCATCTCCCCCGAACGATCACCGCGGGTCTCTTAATCTTTGCGCTCAACTGCGCTCAGAGTCTAATTAGGCGATAGATTTTTCCTTCCCTCGTTTCAATTATCCTCGGGCCGGATATCTTGTGATTTTTCGTGCAGTTATGCCTCGGGGTATGCCAGAAAAACCACGGCTTTGTGCATCGATCCTTCGGTTTCGAGTCGATTGTTTCTCTGCTCGAGTGGAAAAAATCTCTGAGAGATGAGAAAATTTCGTCAGCGTTCTCACCTTTGCTGCAATAAGTTCAACATTTTTGCAAATTGTCTGATGCAATATGAGCGGAGGGCGACGAGTGGATAGAACGAAGGCCGTAAAATAAGCAGGAATACGCGTTGTCAAAGAGAGAAAAAAAACATAAGTCACGTTCCACCCAACGCGTTGGACACATTTTCCGTTTTGCCTTCGTATCTGCGGTACAAATTCAATTACAGTAGCTGTCATTCTGTCTGAAAGACAAATACCGCACCATTTTAGAAAAGTGCTGGTGTTTAGGTGTTCGCGTGGGTATCGCCGACAAGTTGAGGATCGAGCGCGCGTTGGAAAAGTCTCGAATTCGTCGTAAATAATTCAACGTACGACAGCGACACGCATTGTCCCCGTTTCAGGAGTCCGTGAAATGGAATTCAGGGCACGCGGGCAGCTTCTTCGGGGCATTGTTTCATTCTTTCTTTCCCTTCCTCTTCGTCACCCCCCTCTCGGATGGTCGTGGCCCGCTTTTGAACTTGCGAAGCTTTCAAATCGGGAGTTCCTCGAGCAAGTAGAATCAAGCAGCTGAATTTGTCCGACGTCAAAGGAGGAAGATGAGAGAGCGGAAACGACGAGTAATTAACGCGTCAAGAGTTACGTGGGACCCTTTGACTTCTTCCGGAATCCATCCGGACCGCGGACAAGTTGGGCCGCGTCGGTTCGGCTCTTTCCGCTTTTCTCAGCACGTAGAAGTGCCCTGAATTACAAACATCACACGATCATCGTCGCCATGAATCTAACCAGAACCGAGCTAGTTTTAAGGGAATAGCCGTATCGATTGGCGACGCCGAAGGGTCGACTCGTTCGAAATTCACGCGATTCCTCCAACGAAACGACCGTGATCTCATTCGAACTAGAACATACTTGCGAATCCAAATCCGCGAACAGGCAAGGCATTTGCCTCATCTTTGCATGTAAAATTCCGGCTTAAGCGTGTCCGTAATTCGTCTTCTCCAAAACAGCTTGCTCAATTTTAATGGAATTATTTTTCGCGTACTTACGGGGTCACCTGGATGATTCGCAGCTATACTTACAGCAGTGACGAGCACTTCTAAGTACATTGGTGCTTAAATTTCATACTCGAATAATAAGTCATCCGGTACATTCTGACGAGTTATTTATAAAGTACAAGTCTCTAAATACTTAGCATTCGAGCATCGCTTAATTACTTGTAAAATTCAAGGATTGAATTCCTCCATATTTAGTATTTACAAAATAATCATAACCCGAGTGAAAAACTGTATTTAACACTCCGTTACACGCATATGTATGTGGCAGATACATCGTCATGCATTTTTAAATGGCGCGTGTAATAGGGTGTTAAAACTTGCGAATTTCAGGCATTCCAAGGACACAAGTATTTAGTAATCAACCCTAGACCGGTGCACTTATGTTTTGCCCTTACTACGGTAGACATGGGTCTGTGATACCCTGTGGAAGAAGCGTGGTATAATGCACTAATAGAAGCAACCGAACATTTTTCCCTCGAATAAGAGCAGCGAGAAACTTTTTCCGCGAATAAGAGCACCAAGCACAATTCTATCGCGAAATACTAACACCAACAAATTTGGTATTTCGTTTTACCTAATAATATTTGCAAATTCGAAGACAATTTTCACATAAAGTACCTTTTTATATGTCACAAACCGCGCGCGTATACATATTTTTGTATTAGAATATATCTCTACTAATACTTACAATAAAATAATGTGAGGGTTTTTCGAAACGTAGCATACATTGCATATGACTTTAGCGTTATCTTAATAATTGAACTTCGCGTTTGCAATTTTTCGACCATTGTTAGAACCATTTTATTGCGAAGCCAACGTTCTCCATTTGTCTTTCATCGGTGCCATTTCAATTCCCTTTCCAACCCATCATCATCCCTCTCTTCGTTGATCCCCCTACTTTTTTTCGTCGCTGGAACTCAACGGCGTAATACGTCGTCGCAGACTTCGGTAATCTCCCGAGAAATGAGACAACAAACGAAATTTCTGGCAAATGAGAGGAGACCAGAGCGAGAGGACGAAAAAGGAGACAGAAAAAAAGAACGAGACAAAATAAGTTTCTCAACTGAACCGCTCGGACGCGGTATCCTACCCTACTCTACCCTCGGTGTCTCGCTTTATTTCGACTCAATCTATTTTCCCCGACGCGTTATCTGCCTCAGGTCGAGATTGCTGCGGAGGGCGTCAGGATGGAGCTTATCGAGGCTGTCAGGAGCGGAGCTGCGGGTGCAGCTGCCTGGGGCCGCGTGGAATTTCATTGCGAAGATCCAAAAGCCTCGGACCCCGTCACCTTCACGACGAGAGACTCTCATCTCGTGAGTATCACCGAATTAACTATCCAATTATCTCGACGACAACGCGATCATTCGAGTTACTCCGCGCTTATTTTCACCTCGCCTTCTGATACTGTGATCCGGCGAGGCGGGAAACAAAATCGATTGATATACCTAGCAAAAGTTCGAGACGCGCGACCGTGAGTCTTGAATGATCGCGATGACGCGGGAGCAAAGATCTCCTCCCGATATCGCGAGACAAGTAAGTACCTTTCGCCACAATTTCTCCGTCATGTTCTACGAGTATTGAATGGTACGTTCGAACTTCAGTGTCGGTTGTCGCGGGTAAGTCGATTGAATATCGATGTACATATTTATTCGTCGAACGTAAAAGTGATTTTCCTTCGTTTCGTAATCGGTTGATAATTATAATCTGGATCCAATCGACTCGCGGATGATTATTTGTTCCTCGCCACGCGTCAGCGTCTCCGCCGTGACGGAGCAATAGAATTTCTCAAATATCCCGTTGAAATATTCATTTCCGCGCCGGATTCAATTGCGATTTCCATCAACGTAGTCGCAATAATGCCCCGCGATGTTTCCGACCGAAGAATGTTCGTTCTGCGACGAATACGTTTATCTAACGCATGCTGGCGAATTCAACCCGAATCTTCACTGAAAATAGTCTTAAAAATCACGTAAACATCCGCGTGATTGGAGATCACATTCCAATTCATCATTTTCAGCGCGAAGGCGAGACTCTGCCCTGAAAACGATCGAATAGAAATACGTGCGAATTTTTCGACCTTTATTAACGTACTGATACGTAGCATATCCGAGAAACTATCGATTCATGTCTCCTTTTATTACTTTTACCACTATTGGCTGCTACTTCTAAGCAAAAATTCGCCCTCCAACTTTTGATTTGTTTGACTGGACCAATCTTACGTGCTACTTTTTTCGGATTTCTATGCTTTCTACAAGATCGACGAGTCTGGCTGATTTTCGTCTCGATACTTCTTATTTTCTAAGGAGATAGAATCTTTCAATTATTGAATTTGGTGCAGCAGTCCTATTTTTATCACCTCGAGACAGCTATTCGCACATTCGATCGACAAATTCTGCTTGAGTTTCAGTTTTCAGAAATCATTCGGAACAACGTAGCCTGAAACAAAAAGTTTCGTGCAAAAAAAACAAACTATTTATTGGAATTTGATTAAAGAAAAAACGAATTTATCAATCGGTTATTTCGCGAGGAGTCAAACATGGAATACCAAATATCCGATAATTTTATCATTTGGTTGATACCGTGAATGTTGATTATTACAAATGGATATAGCGAACGTAGCTTGGATATTCGCGGAATATGTATTATTCGCGTCTCATTTCACAAATCACACGCTTCACGTTGAAGTTTTAGCTAAAAATATCCTCTTGTTTATTGGAGACATTGTCAATCGGCTATTTTCAGCATGCGAATGTCGATACTTTATCGACATTTTCGTAATTCGTGTCTGTCTGTCAGAGAATAGTAGTGCAATTTTGTATAATTATACGTTATTCCTGTATTTGGTTGCCACTTGAGAATCGAATTTGTGTAACGTTTCCATTCGACGCGTTTCGTACAACTCCGCACGATTTGATCGTTTCTGTATCCGAGTAATTATAATTATAGGCAGGCGAACGGAAAGATTTCGCTGCAGCAAGCGAACCGATGAACAGCGAATGGTCAACGAGACATTCCCGAAATCGAATGAATGTCAATTCATCGCTACTATTTGTGATCGGATTTTGAAGAAGTACGCTTCGATTGAAAACTTATGTCATGCGAACGAGTTTTCGTCGTTGCGAATCTGGGGCAATAGTATATTGTTTTACCAGGGGCGAAACAAGAAGATTTTATAGAAAAGTGAAGTTGCCTGCCCAAGCAAAGCGAGGCTCACACACTATATTTTTCAAATAACCCGCATTAGAATTGCGAGTTTTAATGTCTGCAGCAAACCACAATTAAGAAGTTTATCTGTCAGTTAAGTTGATGCTTGCTTAGAATGCCAATTATAACGGCTTTGTAATAAACAAAAAATACTTTGACAGGATCGAAAACAGGGCTGCAACTTCATTCAGCGGGCAGAATGTATAATATCAGTCAATTTAGTTCATTTAACTCTCCGTTGTCACATTACCAAATAATATCGCCGTTGTCACATTGGGTAGATTCTACCCAGACAGTTTTCAAAAAACGATTGTGATCAAACTATCACTCCGAAGTATTTACAAAAATTACAGAATATGCTTCGAACCTTCTAGATCATGCACCGAAATTCATTTTTGAAAAAGAAAATTGATACTTGTTAAAAAAAAATCATGAAGAGGTCAAAGCGCAAAAAAAAGACACTTTTTCGTTCAAAAAATCATAACTTCGTCGATTTTTAATAATTTCAACTCAAACTTTCGGCGCAATACTACTGAGATACGGTTCTTCCTCCTCGGATGTTTCGCCGCCAAAATTTTCTAGCGAGTTTTCGGTCATCAATTGTGACCGAAAATCCCGGTTGCGTAAATTATATGCCATCTGAGAGCAAGAAATGAACTTTTTTATATGAATAGTTGAAAAAAAAAATCATAGTGTACCACAAGTATACTTACCGTTTCAACAAGTTATCTGACGAAAAAAGAAAGTTAAAAAAAAATCGGTTTTTTTCACGGAATTCACACTTTTGTCACACCTGGGTGGATTCTACCCAGGCTGCGCGCACGACGTTAATGCTTCTGCTGTTACGGCAAGACTGACGCTCAATTAAACGATAAACGGTCCGTACCTATGCAGGGGGGCTTCGAATTCTAGGTAAATAACCATTATAGTCCCATTCTCACTTGGAAAATTTTAGATATTTAGACCTTAAGTTGGTGCATGGGTGAAATCCACCCAGTGTGACGACGGAGGGTTAAGGAGGTTCCACTATGAGAGCGATTATTAGATAAAAATCTAGAAAGGAGATATGACCTTGGGCAGGCCACCTATTTACCCTTTAAAATTCACCCTAGGTCAGCGAAGCTTTGAACCATATCTTCTAGGTCGAAAGCAACCTCGTTTGGCATTGGCCTTACCGAAATTCGGAAAAGTGTTAAAAATATTTCTCGATTGGATGGACCAAGTATTGAAAGCTCAATTCATTCAAAAAGCTTCAAGGCTTCGGAATCAAGCCTAAAAATGTGGGGTCAACGGATGTTTGAAGGAGATATTCTCAGTTAAAATCGGCAGAATGCACGGAACATTAGATTTCGTGTGGTTTTCAAGAAGTTTGACTATGCATCGCTGGTGGATTGTCAGTTTTTGGTGAGGATTGCAGCACCCTTCATCTACTGTGTCCGACGCCGTAGTGAAACCTCCTTGGGTGAGATGAATCATCCGACTCCCCGCGTCGCTCAGGGGTAGAGCATTCGACCGGCAATCGAAAGGTCCTAGCTTCTCCCCCAGCACGGATCGGAAGTTTTTTCTCAAGAGATATTTCCTCGTATTTGAATTATTTCCGTGTTTCTTTGGATGGCTGTGCGACTATTATTCACTTTATCAAAAATCTGTCTGCAGTTCACGGTTAAATGACAACTATAAACGTTTAAAATCAACAAGAGATACTCTGACAGTATGGAGAACAGGGCTGCCACTTCGTTCCGCGAGCAGCAAAGCATCGTTACCAATCGAGAACAACTATTCGATTCGATTGGAACGCTATTCGCACATATCTAGTCTACCACGTCCGACGAACAAAAACTCGGATCGTTCACATCGTGCGCTCAACTTTGAGACTCTACTTTCACCTTTCGCTCCTTGTTATCTCTTCGTATATTTCGAACGCCGTTTCGTCGTTCGTCCTTTGCATTGAAAGACGCTTTTCCGCGTTATCTCGGACAATTTAGTAGTTCGTTTAGCCCCGACGGGAATGACCGTCGTCGTAGCGTTCTACCTACCTCGCGGCGAACCATTATGTGCCAGGCTTGAATTTCGTCGTTGAAATTCGCGACCGGCATGCTATAGGTATAGGTGCCTGTCGCTAGATGAACCGTAAGTCCCCCGAGTCACTTCAGGGACCTGTAAGTAGCCTCGAGCCCTCTTTTCGAATTATCCATTCTCCACCTTCGGTTACTCAACTGAATCCAATGAATTTCTTTCGATCTCCGATCATCTTCTCTTTGCCTCCCCACCATCTTCGTCAATTTTTCCATCGTCTTTTTTTTCCTCATCAGGCATCGTCGCCATTCTTTTCGTATTGGCACAGCGCTGGATTGTCATTAGACCGTTTAGGAGCGGCGGTTTTCAGAGGGCGACGCGCTCGCTTTGCTCTTTGTCAGACGTTGAGTTTGTGCGCGTTTATAAAACTGAGCCAAGTTCCTCGTGGATAGAGTTTTCTAGTTAACAAATGTTAGATCTTATTTGATACCTCGCAATACTCATTCCTATACTGTATGGTAGTTAGCTACGTTTATCTTAATACGCGAGCAGCTGAGGCGGGCAATGTAATAGCCACCTCCGATACTCGTTTGCTCAATTTGTTATTTCATTTTTCTAAATAGTAACTTTTTAAATCTCAACTTTTGAATTGTTTCAACTGAAATTTTTGTAAATGACCAGATACCCCGAAAAAACATAATTAATGTAAAAAATTCTGCCAAGTGACACGTCATTCTACTGGGGAAAAATACAAAAACCTATCACCTGTCTTTGTCGTGAAATCAGGAATTAATGCCAAGCACCGAGGCATCGCAAAGTCCCACCTCGCTGATTCGGCTAGTGATATCGAAAAATCATTTCAAGAGCTACATAATTGTTGGGCACAGTCCTTTCTCCCATTCCGCAGCCATTCGTCAATAATATATCACGAATCATCGAACATGTTTGTAGACGAAGGCAACACCATCGATAATTACGAATTATCAGGCAGTAGGTACAGTATTGACTCGCATGAACAAGTTTCAAAATCATTAATCTAGTAGACATTCAGCGTTTTGGGTTCTGCTAACAATCGATGTCGCGAGTTCTATGTATACTAAGCATTGATTCATCGCTAGTACTCCTGTTGCTGTATTGAATTATAAAAAATTGCGTATACTTAATTGAGTGGTTCCAAATGATCTAGCTTATGTTTTCCCTGATGAGTTTTCATGTACAATAACGGACTTAGATGCTAAATGAAGTTTACTCTTTCTGAAAATGTAACTTCCGGTTTCCAATATCACGTCTCAATGCGTTTGAATGAGAATATTTATTTTTCTACTTATCGAAAATGCTTCGAATCATTACTCGCGAAACTCGTATATACTCGTGACGTCGTGCATAAGATGTCGGATACAAACTGATAGCGACGTATAGATCCGGATAGAAGCCCGGCCTAAAAACTGTATAAAATCCGTATAGATTATGCGGCTGGATCTCTATCCGCATCTATACGACTCTATCATACATTTTTAGAAGGCCTGGTTCAAGTATACGCTCATCTTACTTATATGTAAAACATGTTCGCAGCTTCTGCTTGACAATTTCATATCCCTTCATGAATTTCAGAGATGTTTGGAATAGCTGGTTCTATTCCGGTTTTCATTATTTTACTTAGATTCGGAATCTTGATTGTCTCTGAAAAAAGTATCGTAAAAAATGTTTCCTATAGGTTTGCACTTTCTCTTTCAATTTGTTCCAGGACCGAATAAGAATAAGTATTTTTTAGATCTGAAATATCCAGGTAAGAATTTTCGTGTCGAATCAGGGGAACGATTCGATCTTGTTCTCCGATTCATTCTGATTCAAATTTGCTAACGGGGAAATCAAATATGTTGTAAAAATATCAATATATCACTTTCTATTGAAAACCAATTTGTAGAACCTGAAAATCAATTAAAAATAAAATCTCAGAATTACCTCGGATAACTTTATATTATTTTTCGATTCATATTTGATGACGGAGATTTCAAATGTTTTGTATATTTGCGAAAAAAAGCATGATTTTAAAGATTTTCAGGAGACGACAAAGTTTTTTCATAAAAATCTTAGAGTTTGATAAGTGTTTATAAACAAGTCCGTGGTTTCTTGAAATTACTTGAATAGCTAGAAGTACTAAATAAATAATAATTAAACAGTTTGTAATAATGGCACACTACTTAGTGATTATGACAGGTGGGAACTTCTGCCTAGACTTATGAGAAGAATAAGTCCGGCACTGTACTGACAATGTTATCTTCCGCGTAAATTGGTTTCGGCTGTTCTTTTATACGGCTAAGAATGCGAACATTTTTCGCAGGTCCGGGAACAAACGAATACGAGATGTAGAAGAAAGCATTTGAATTTGTACGCAAGCTGACGAAAAAATAGGCCAGAGCGTGTTAATTAAAAATTGCATGTAGACTTTTTCTTAAATATAACTAATATTGATGTACAATTTCACAAGTATAATCTACTCTATTATTCCGAATGGTTTATGAATATATTTCCATTCGTATCTTTCACGTTACATTTTCGCAAAGCCGAGAGTAAGCTATTCGGGGCTAGTTGTGTATGCGCTACCCGGGTAGAAATTATTCCAGACTGCCCTGACTGACGGAAGGTCCTTAATTGGCCAAGTCCCGCCGGTCCGGAATCCGTCCGGCGGGAAATAGCCTTTGATGGACCTTCTACGTCTGACTTGAGAATTTAGAAATTCCAGACTTTCATGGATGGGCCCTAGAAATCCCTGTTCAGACAGAACTTTTACCTCTGAAAACACAAACCCATTGAGAATCCGAGTTGCATTTTAGGGGGCCTAGGCTTTTCCTGTATAGACGAAATTGCCTCAATCGTCACGAATACGCGCGGTAATTGTATAACAGTACATACACGAATGCGTCTATTTTGCGCATCACATGCCTCCCAATATGTGAATTGAGAAAACATAATTTTGTACAATGTGACGTCTTATTTATTAGATTTTCAGACAATAAGTTCATTGATTAGCGTAAGAATTATTTCTTTGAAATTCCTATACATTGATTAGTACATTAAAATCAAAATAAATTAAAAAGCAGAAAAAGACATAGCAACTCCATTTGAATGAGAATGAGAAGCAAGGTTTTCGATTCGACGGTCGAAGATAATGCAGAAATGTCTCGTTTGTACTTTCCAGATGTACTTTTTTACAAATTGGTTATCAATTACTCATAATCGATTAGCTTACGTTACGCGACTAATTGCTAAGATTATGACAAGGCGCTGAACATTTCCAATAAATTGAGATTATTACTCCGTGGACGGTTCAAATTATCAGCAGTGACCAGTTCATGAAATTCAACAACTTTTCGAGGTGAAATAACTTTTTGAGTTATCATCGGCGCGCCGATTGAAAAGAACAATTTCGAGAAAAATGCGGTTGAAGCTTGATCACATAAAAATTCAGTGCTTGTAGTGACTTACCAATTCGTCTATAATATTTTCGTTTATGTAGGCGTGATGACCGAGGTGTGTCACTCTTATGTCTTTCAAGATACGAACTCATTTCTACACTAATTCGTTGAGCTTAAAAACTGAACCGAATAAAATTAACAGCAATACCGGATCTGTTCTTCACCAATGTAATATAACCTTTACACGCTATAATATGAGAAATACTTAAAATCATGTTCCAAGGATCTGATGGCATATTATTCTTCAAGGACTATACTAACATCATGGGAAAAAACGTCATTTTTTCCAAGATCTTACATGTATTTCCTGCCCTTAAGGGGGACTAAACTATACTAAAAGGACATAGTTGGATAAGCATGGTGAAACCCGCTTTGGGGTTATAATGGTACTAATAAAATACAAAGATCCCGAAGATTTCATATTGTTAACTCGACGCGTTTTCGAGATAATCAAAAGATACTGAAAAATGGACAAACATTTTCTACTCGGGAATGGATCAATCGATTTTGATAAAATTTCGGTATGTTGTAGGGTTATATTGAAGCTATCTTAGAACGCTATAACAGCCACGTAGGATTCCATTATCCAGCGAAAAAAAATATTTTTTTCAAAATTGTTTTTTTAATGTGATATGATTTAGGCAAAATCATAAAATAATTTTTTTCAGAAGCGTCATACCTTTTTATACGAACACATCTTTTTTTTAATTGGTTCGAAGTCGTGCGCTTTACCAAAATATATAGACAAATAACTATAGACAATATGGACAAATAGTTGATGCGTTACAACCTTCTAAAAAGTAGCCGCTCATCGGTTAGAAATTCAATAATTGAAACTCTAAACGCGTCTTTATGGAAACTACGGTTTCAAATTTCCTGCAGTTTTAAATTGCTGTCAAATCGGCCGATCAGTGTGATTTTTTTCAGCATATTTTATATTTGTTTCTCTATAAAATAAACTTCCTGTGTCAAAAACTACTATTTACAGCTTAAAACTGCTATTATGTTGAATTTCAATTTTTTTTTTCACTATTCTTGATCACTGTAGAGGAAATATTTTATAGTTTCGTAATTATTTTTTTGATTTTTTGATTTCACGCGTCGTCAAGGCCGCCATCACAGCAGCAGTGGGCGAATCTTTTTCTTGGAGTCTTGGGAGATGGCGAATAACTCGCTGAAAATCAAATTATTTCATTCACGAAAATTACGATGTATCTATTATTCATACAAAAGTATATCATAAAAATTCCAAAATATTTGATGCAATACTTTTCCGTGATAGAATTCTCAAAATTCGCATTTTTTTAGGCAGCCACACTAGTGGTCGCCCTAAAAGTTGAATAACCAGATAGCACAAGAAAAATCTAACAACCAGTTTGAATAAATATTTTGGATAGGATAGAATTTGATTGATCAGAAAACGCAAGAAATGTCGACGATAACGATGACGCGTCGATATAGGGTATCCGGAAACGTAATACGATGAGAGCTCTCGCGAATCGAGTATTCGAGGGAACGAAAAACATCAGGGCAGGTGAAACTGGCAAGGGTTAAGAATCTCAGCGGTGGAGTATTTTTCCTTCGTCATTCGTTGGTTTGGTTGTCAACGTGGCGACACTTTCAACGAGTAAAGTCCGTTGTTAATCAGGAGTGGTTCGGAGTAACGGCTTGCGAATGGTCGTTTGAACTACCCGCTAACGCGAATTTACCTTGCCCGTTGAGTTATAGCCCTGAATAGCTACTGAATTATCATCCCCGTGAACATAGAGCATTACCGAGCGTCATAACGTAATGAGTTCTCACCCAATTTCTGGTGAACTACGTCCGCCGGAACTGAAGTCGGTTGTTGGCTCGATAACCACCAAAATCCACGTGACCTTATCAACCTCGATCCCGAATTCCTTCGCGGAAAAATAATTTCCTCCCAGAAATATCTAAAATAATCAAAATCCTGGTACCGTAAACTCAATTCACCGTGGCCTTGAATCGCGGATATTCGAACCGGTTGCAACCTCAACTTGCCAATGAATCGGGAAGTAATAACTGGCAAATTTCGATTCAACACCCGGTATTATTTCAGAGACAGTGTCACGTATACGGTGTACGGTGTCGGATTATATGTAGGTACGCAATTCAGAATCGACGAATGGAATCGTAAACTTTCGGCCATGGACGGCATCAGGTGCCGGACGCTCGTCATTTCGCGGACAGGAACGAGAAGAAAGTTTGCAGCAGCAATAGAAGAGCAGCAGAAACAGGCTAGAGGCATGAAATTCAGAAGAAAAAGTGGAAAGGCAAAAAAATGAACCGTTTACTCAAATATCTGACATTGCAAGAAGTACTTGCGTAGCGTGCAGGGAGGATCACAACGAATACTGAATACAGAGCTCCAGCTGCGGTGGGCGGGCTGATGAAGCTTGTGCGGACATATCTGAATGTTCAGATGCTTATTGCACGCGATCGATGCAGGAATGGTTTGAAAATGTTCGGAACTTGGGGCTCAGTGTTAACTCCATCCGGTACTGGGTGCCACTTCTAGTGATTGCAATCCGTTCACCCAAAGGTTGATACGAGTTCCTAAGAATGTTTTGCAGAAATTTCAATTTTCTTTATTCATTTTGGTTCAAATTTTTGTTGACGCGCGTCATTCCTATATAAAGTTACATTCCTCGATGTATTTCGTATTTCATTTTCTGATAACTATAGGTATCCGGCAATACGGAACTTTCCCCTGAATTCATTTGCCGAGACAAAAGATTGAATTTTGGAAAATGTGATTCTCGGATGCGGTCGCCCCAACGGTAGGATTTACGCTCCCCACTAAGAGGATTTATACGCCACTTCGCCGGTACATACCCTGGATGAATTAATATTGTAATTTCGACGAATAGGATGATTTGATCGCACGAGGTGACTTCATCTTATTGTTAGTAGCGATGTGAGGTGAAATTGAATTTGTCAACGAATAACAACCATGAAATTTGAAATTTTCACATAACAAACATGGAAGAGGATCAGTATTGTACGAGATGAGACGTAATATTATACATAATTTAATCTACGTTTAACGTGTCATATTGTACAGTGTGTTCCATTCAAGTTGGCACAGTCGAATATCTCGAGAATAACCAATTTTACACTTTTTCTCACAGATTCGCATTTTACAAAGAATAAATGATTTTTTAAAAAATCAAATGGTTTTTTTTACCACCACAGTTTTATCCAGATATCTTAAAATTGCGAAAATGGGTACCATGTATATTTTCGTTATCAGTGTGCATACTCATGTAATTAATCTATAGGAGAATATGGTTTGTTGCGTCTTGCCTATAACTATCTTACAAATAAAAATTGAGATTATTTTTCTGGATGCTTGCGCAACTGCAAGCAAGAGGCAACTTTTACCGTGGACGAGGAATTGATGAATAAAAAAAATAAAAAATCGAAAGCATTTTAGAAAAATAACATTTGTAGTCAGGACTGGTCCATGCTGTCAGAGTTGAACCAATCTGAAAGTCGGCAAAAAACATGACAACGTGACCTGTAAGGATTGAATAGGTCGTATTTTAGATCCCATGTTGTTTCTTTATCGTATTAAACAGAATTCCACGATGGAATCTTGCAAAGAAAATAATTAGCCAGATTCGCAATTTTGACACACAAATCAACTTGTCGTCGTTTGAGCGCGTTTTAATTGAACGCCCTCTCGCATTCAATACACGTAACGGTGTTGTAGCGGTACCAGTATCTTGGCATCGCTTGCAAACGTATGATACCAAAGTCGTCATCTTCGTGTTCATCAAAAGAAGGATTTTCTTGCATCTTTTTGCGACGTCTCTTTCTTATTGATGAGCCTGAGAGGTGAGGCGATATCTGGATCGTTGTTGACTTACGATTGTTAATCATCGTTAAATTTGGACTAGATTTACTTCGGATCGCACCCATTGACGACAGATTTATTAGGGCTCAACCGTAGATTAGAGCACGGATTATTCGAAATGATTTCATTGGAATATTAACATGTCGTAAATTGATTCAGCCTCCAACGAAATTTGCCTTGGACTCGCCAATTTTTCGGCCCATTTCGATTGCCACATAATTGCGTTTGCTCCTTTTAAATGTAATTTTGCGTTTGTGTAAGATTCCAAGACGCTGCTTAGTTAAAACATAATTGGAGTGATCTCTCGAGATGCACAATTTCAAAATTTAGACTCAAACTATAAAATAGGATAATAAAATAAAATCTACCTTACAAGTTCACCAGCATCCTTGACAAACTACGAGATCATGAAATGTTTCGTATAGTGGAAGGTAGTGAATCTGTAACAGTTGGAAGATGTAAGCTCAGTCGTCAAAATCACCAAGATCTCATCTTTGTCAATTCGAAAGATTTTTTTCAGTTTTTTTCCCGTTTCCAGGCGAAGTAAAATATTTATATTCACGACTTCGACTCGGATATTGCGGCAGGCGTTCTGAAATATGAGTAGAACTGCCATTTACGGAATATGTTTATGAATACAGCAATGCGGCGAATATCCTAAAGCGGCACATCGATGGCCCCAACTAATAATTGCACCAAAAAACTCGGCACGAAAACTTCAATCAAAAATGAGCTGTTCACGAATAAACATAACAAAACACTCTCCACCTTCAATAAAAAGCACCGAATTTAATTCTATCACGAATAATACCGCCAACAAATTTTGTTTTACCTAATAAATATTTGCGCTAATTATTATAAAATGCATACTCACAAATAATTTAGTTCAATTGCACACGTTTTCAATTGACCGATAATATATTAATTAGTATTCATTGAAATAATTTTTCTTTATTAAGTACAAAAAATATGAAAATACAAGTTGTTTATCAATGAAAAATGTGTATCGTGCTTTTATTCATGAACAGTCGAGAAATAGTACTATTTCATGTTCGTTAGAGCCGTCGATATATTAGCACAGGCATTAGAGGATTTTTTCTTGCACTAAATTACTGAAGTTGTTTGAAGAAGGGCGGAAGTGCCGCCATTTTGAGAAAAACCGCATTGGCCTATATCTCCGTAACCGTACCCTTGAGAACAAAAATGGTAATAACTTTTATTGTAGGCAATTGAATTTCCTATCTATTTTGTCACATAATTCGTTTTTGTATTATTTACCCTTCACGACCCGTACGATTATTTTGATTCGTTTATTGACTTCTGGACCCGTATCTCTTCTAATACTCGTTTAAACAATAAAATGCTTAGTACCTAAGTTGTAAGTTTCTACTTTTTCTACACTTTTTACTTCAAACTTTTTCTTCTGAAATTAATATTTTTGTAGTTATAACGCGTTCAACGTTGCATTACCGGGTGCAAGGTTAATAAAAACGAGATATGCGCAGTGTAATGATGAAAAGACATTGAATATCTGAAAACATATCGATGAAAGTGACTTAATTAGCAACAAATAATTTGCCTTCTTTGCCGCAAAAAACAGCGACTACCCGTGGATATATTTTTTTAATTTATATTTTATTTTATACAACTAAATAGTATTTTACTTCGAATCACCGTTCAATTATTACCAAATAATTGATTGTATACTGATGGCATAATGAACTAACGAATAAGAAAACGGTAAATTTATTTAAAAATATATGGAAAATTTATTTCGAAAAACGTACAACCGAAAATGAATCACGAATCTTCTGCGACTCTCTTGCGTTGAGCGGGCGGTGAAGACACAATCAAATCCTCCTCTTTCTATAAGCCATATATAAGCCAAACGCTTTTCCTCAAAATGGCGACAGTTCCGCCCTCCTAATTTGTAGGCATTTCGTGGATTCACGTTCAGTACATCATATTGAACCTATCTAAAAAGAAAAATAACTCTAGTAATTCAGTGCAGGACGCACGAGAGTAACAGGCTCCATTGCATGTACTGTATCCCGTAATTAGCTTAAACCGACTGAATGACCCACAGGATCATCAAGGTGTATCTGAAATTACTGCGTACCACCAAAAATAGTATTTTCTGAAATTTTTGTTGAAAATTGGTCAATGGAAATCCTTTCGAATGGATGCTCATTGATTTCATCCTGTACATTCTATCGAAATACACGAGTATCTCCGCGTAACAACCCCTCGGCTACATCACGATCCCCAATCCCCGACCATGAAACGGCGGTAGCCGAACAGTTGCTACTGATTAAAACACACGGTATTCCGGATACAAACGTTGCTCGAACCAAATGGCAAGCATTTCCAAGTCTCGTACGTGGGAGAGAACGTGAACCACATCGAACCACGTCCTGATACGTGGGGCTCGAAAACGGTCTTAATCAAGACCAGGTTGTGTTAGTTTCTATCGGGCTACTCTCATTTGGCTCTCTCGATTCGCTCTGCGATCGTTACCCGGCTCTTACTAGCATTTTTCCCGTTTTCATCATTCTGCTCGACGTATCCGCATCACATTTCCTTCTGTGAAATTATGTATTTTCCCCAATTCAAGCTCCGAGCTCGGTGACCGTTTCGAGAGCAGCTAACGAGAGATTTTACTCCGGAGTGCTCGAAATTCCAGCAATATTACGAATTTTCATATCTTCTCGGCACGCATATTTTTTAAACTAAATTTTTCAACTCAGGAAATCAAAGAAGAAACGATTCTTCAAAAGTTGTAGACTCTAATTTTTTCTCAAACTGTTGAGTTTCAGATGTTTATGTTCAGTTTGTAGAGCCATTGATCTTCTGTGCAGGTTCACTAGTGAACAGATTTCCAAAATAATTGTCGCATTCGATGAAGCGCATGCATTAAACAAATATCTAAATCCCCTGTCAACACTCTTCGAAACATGAATTGTTTCTCAGCAAAGTTACGGCTACATTTTCAGTGGGAAACCACCTCAAACCGATTTTTCTTCTCAATAAAATCGGAACATCCAAATATCTTTCGAGCTTTTTAAGCAATGACAAATTTCGCTCGAGCTTTCACTTGGAATGCAAATTGGAAAAAAAGTCTGTTCCAGAGCTTTGTGAAAGTGCATTTTTTATCTGATCCACCCTTAAGATAAAGATGTTCCGTCATACCTACGCAGTCCGTGTGCAAATTTACGAGGGTGAATTTGCTCGTGATGGAAGCGTTCGTAATACCATTCGATGCACAGATATTGATATCGCAGTATCGCGGTTGCAAATTGAACGCGGTGACCTTCAGGCCAGTTGACGATACGAGTTCGTATCGACCGAACGTGATTACCTCGCGAGCCGTCAATAGTTTGACCTGTCGAATGAGTATGCAATTTTGAAGAACGGAGAACACAAACGTGTTTTTTGCTCGATATTAGGTTTGCGTGAAATAGACCATATGGATACTTGGTGCCGGATGCAAACGTTGGATCATCATGGGAGTCTCGATAGTCTGATATCGATTCGCAGAAGGACCGTAAACCGTGAATCCGGAGGAAAAAAATTGGTTTCCAAAAGCTCACAGCTCATATGGCTCTATTAACACCACCATCATGTTCATGATTCGTAACTTGTCGTTGTATAGAAAAGCAGGACTAAGAAATCCGCAGTTTTCCAGCACTCATTCATCGTTCACTTCCTCGATTGACAAGAAAGGAACAAATTCCGAATGTTTCAAGCTTGAATTCACCATCAAGAATTATTAAAAATTGACCACCACATATGAGAATCGTGGTCGCACTGTTTCAGAAATCACAACTTACGATACCTACAAACTTACACTCATACGAGCTCAAAATTCTACCGGATTCCAGTCCTACTCATCGCCGTGTTGCATCGTTTTCCAGAACTACCTTCAGAGTCTCAGTGATTTCCAATTAGAAATTCTACTATTTAGCAAAAAAGCACTCTTCAGACAAAATATGGAGCATACAGCTCTCTTGGCTCGAAAGATGTCACAGGTGGGTGAATATTCGGAGCTCCAATGATTCAGACGTTACATTTGTCTCTAGTTATTAATCTTCAGTACTTTGTGACATGAAAAAAAATCCATTTTTGAGCGGCGAGCATGAGCTTTTCGGTTTTCGATGGAGCTTTTCGATGTAGTGTGAAAAAATAATTTCAGAAGATAAAACATTACTTCCGACGATTTCCCACTGAAAACCCGCAAATAAGCTCTAGTATTTTTATACCAGAATTGGCCTCGACTTTGTTCAACAATAAGGTAACATGAACGTCCTCCGAACACCGTACAACGATATTATCGCGATTACCGTACTGTCTGAAAGTAGTGCTTTTAAAAAAAATACGACAAACGGTAGGAAGTGTTCTCGCGTAACGCGGAGCTTCTAATTGAATTGCGTCACGTTTTTTCAAGCGCAATTACGCGGGCGAGAGAATATTTGCGCTGGTGCGAAAAAAGGTAACGGTGGTCGCCGTCAGTCGCGGAAGCGGGCAAAATTGATCGAGGAGGTAACAACATGTTTTTTTTTTAATATCGGTATTCGTACGAGGCGTTTGGATTGGACTGGAATGCTCAGGAGAATTCTTCGAAGGTGAGACTGGCGTATAACGCGAACGGAGCGCGCGAGAATCGGATAAGCGATAAAACGATGGCTTCTCTTTCTTTTTTCATCGCATTCATCTACATTTTTACACGTTTTACCTATGCCCGACGAGATTGCGATTGCACTACAATTACGGCGAGTTGCCGGTCACCGCGCGTAATATATTCGCCTAATTACGAGTTATCGCGACTTTTGTATCGCTATGAAGCAGACACGAGGCGTAGACAACGAACAAGTCACGCGAGGTTTCGACGGGATTTCTACGTATGTCTCTACTTCGTTCCCGTAACTATTTCCTAGCTGTTCTAAAATTCAACCACGGGCGAAACGAGGCGGCAAAAACCGAACTGCTGGATCAACGCTTCGAACTCCCTATTTACTCAACTTCACGCGGCGCCGACTGCATTTACATGCAGAACTCGCGATTCGGATTTTGCCGACGGTGAGGATTATTTTAAGCAGAACTCCAACATCCGTGGATACCGCATCGTTTGTGAACCACGCAACCGATGCGGCCATTGTCTTAAACCCGCAGTCTTACCGCAGTATCGTGAAAATCCGAGGAACTAAACTGCATGGAGGCTAATAACGCTCGTAACAGCGAAACACAGCGGCTGTCTTACATTCGCGATGCGATTTATAGCTTAAAAGATGTTTGAAGAAGACATACGCGATGGGAATGACGACAACCGAAGGTTTTCCATGGACGGTCATCGTAGAGAATTACAGGAAACTGTAACATCTCAAGTCACATGACACCAACGCGTTACGATGCGCGTATGTATATGTGAGGTGTCATACAACCCAACCTGCGTCCGCACTCTCAGGTGAAGTTTGGCAATCGGCATTCGAGCTCGAACTATCCGATAGCAGAGACGGGGACGCCCGGATTTAGTCTTGTCACTTATCTATATCTATATTGTGTCTTTGTCACTGTTTTATATTTTATATTTTACTCTTATGATCGAGTGCTGCGTCGAGATACACTTTTGTTTTTACATAGAGTTGTGCCACGCGTCAATATTTAAGATTTAAGAACCTCTGTACGACGTGAGAACAAGCAACCTGGGTCTACAAACATTGTCAATCAACCTCGACGACACTGAGTATCTATTCTTTATATTTGTAACTGAATTATGCCTGTTAGAGTCACATTCAATTAAATTAATCCAGTGTTGGTCTTGCATTATCTAGAAACATATTTTATTCAAATGCTTCTCTGGTATATTTCTGTGTCGTCTAGTCACTCTGTGTCTGTTATTAGTGTAAATCTGTTATCCCTGCAGTGTCCTCGAACCGTATATTACGGCATGGATGAGTTCGCAATAAAAATGAGTATTAAAGTTACAAAACCTTTTTCCGTCTGTGAACTCAATTTTATCAGGAAGAACAATCATTCTACAAACAAACAAACAAAATTTCGTTTCAAGCTACTAGATCTCGTCTCCTTCATATTTACTATTGAAAAATGAAGATGAATCAAGAACAACCTGTTAGTAAGCCGCAGTTATCAAGGTCCAATAATTACATAATCAAAATATGTACCTGGAGATGCAATCAATACGCCATATTTGTTTCGGTTTGGTATCCTTGTATTTGTCATGAGTATCCAATAATCGCAATATCGATCAAGATTCTATGCTCTCGCGGCATTCATTTGTTACTTTATAAAGCTTGGAAAATTCCAGTGCTCTGAACACACTTGCACTTGCTTCCAAGCAGAGATATGGTATGAAACCATAGTATCGTATTGTTACGTCCGCGTAACTTTAGCGAATAGTTGTTATTGCCCTTGCCACTGACCCTGTGAAAATTCGAAACTTAGGATTCCATTTTGTCAAGCACTACTAAGTGCTTACGCCAGAAGCCTAGAAAGGGCTTACCAGTGTTCGTGCCAGCATAAGTGATCTGCTCTGCCGAACTATGCCGCATGGTCGATAAGAGTATTACCAAATCCTACTAAATCCTTAACAATGTTCGTGCCAGCATAAGTGATCTGCTCTGCCGAACTGTGCTACGTGCTCGATAAAAGTATTACCGAATCACGATTACCTCAAATCCTAATTACCGAAAATACCTAACATGATTTCAGTCTCATCTATTTCATCATTTGAAAACTCTTTTATTCTGTGTACTACACCAACTTCTACTACATTTAATATTCGAATCAGTCGCGTGTACCTAGGTTATAACGCTAACGATAAGCTAGACCTCGCTCCCTGGTGGAGAGGGCGGAAACGTCGTGCCCCAAAACAGAGGTCATGTAACAAAACCTGCATCTTGTTCGTCAGACGAACAATCTTTGGTTTTAATGAAAGCCGGGTGTAACAGTATAGTTTTCAGATGTCAATTTCACGCCAGGATTTTCAATGAGATATCAGAATCTTGGCATGAAACTGCAGCGTCGGTATTCGGCTATTCCTAAGGCATTGCTTGGCATAATCTTACCTCTTTTGAGGGACATCGCGTTAAAGCGCGAGTATGATACCAGTAGAGCTTCGAAATTATTTCTTATATTATTACAAGATAACCGGCACTGATGTAACTGGTAAATTTGCTATCAGTTGAATAATTCAAATTGACTGATATTAAACACCAAATGAACGTTCCAAGCTTTCGACTCCAATCGAGTCATCCTCGGGAGACTGTACAAGAGCAAAAACTGTACGGAGGCCAAGGACCGACAATAGCAAAAAACACGAAAAATAATAACTTGCTCCAAGAGGCTGTTTTTAGATTTTCTGGAACAAAACAAAAAACTATCGATTTGGCGAACAATGAACAAACAATCAGAATACTCAATTTGTCGCAGGTAATTTAACGAGTTAAGAACACATTTTTTCTCGTTTCTGTGATGACCACTATGGTAATGAAAAGCTTAGATAATTAGGAAGCAAAGCATTTTTGAGGATTTGTATGTTTTGCACTCCAAGATTTCGATCTTTCGCAAGGGACAACGAATAAGAAAGGGTAGTGTGCATTTCTCAGCGAGATCGAATGACGTTGTTGAGCACTTTCGTTTCATACGAATTTTCAAGGGTAGCTCGATGTTGATCGATTGTTTGTTTTCTTAGCGTTATTATTAGAAAAATGAAAAATGTTAAAGGTGATCAGATGATTACTATTTTCGAGTGCGGAGAACATCGTATGCGATGTACAATTTGTGGCTATTAAGGAGGTTGAGGCGTTGAACATAAAATTTGAAAACGATTTTGTACGAATCTATTTCGATATATTAATCAGCTTAGAAATTTTCTATGAAAAATTAAAGGTGTTCAGGAAGCTTATTCAAATATTACTCGAAATTTACAAAAAGCGTAGCCTTACGGAAAACACATCAATTTCATACGAAAAAGGCACTTTTTTGCTAAAAACACGAGACTTAACTACGTTGGACGTTGAAATTTCGCGATTACCTTCAGAAATTTTTAAAATTTACTAGAAAGCTACAACTTAAGGAGAGATGACAATCAATATTATTATTAGAGGTACTTGTGACTCATTTTTTTTGGTTCACCTCTTAGGATTTTTAATTAATTACATTTTGTTCAACTGTGAAAACTAATTTTTCTCTCATTCTTTCCTTTTTTTTACATCGTTTGCATTGATATTTCTGAAAAATGATAAAATATAATTAATCTTCACAATTCATAGTTCTCTTTTTTTAAGTTCCTACAAAACGTCCAAAAGTTAATTCATTCGTTTAAAAATATTCAATAATATCAAATGCACAGTCTATAATACGAAAAATCCGTCAATAACGAATTGAGTATTACAATAAAGAATAGCATCAGTTTTATTTCAATTTTCAAACATTCTATACGAAACATTTCGGAATGACAATATTCCAAACCTTTGGTTTGGACTCTGCTAACTTAACCTCCATAATTTCGGCGACATGTTCTTCGAAATGTTGCGCGGATTTAGAAGAGCTTTCTTGTACGTGTACTTGATCGTACCGTGTAAAAATCGGTCGAAGTAGACTCAGGCGAATGTCGATTCATAGTAATTCGAGTCTGTTAATTCATATGCACGATTTTCGGAAATGTTTTGACGCGCGTGGCTTAGAAGACTAGCGCCGCGAATATTTCCGACATCGATCAGAATTTACGCTCGCACGGTACTGAATCATTGCGGGTGGCAGGTTCGCCACCACTCCGTTCCGTATTCGCCCGTCTTCGTAACGAGCTCCACGACCGAGATCACGCCCGGAAAATGGAGCGCGAAATTTCCTCTACGCGAGTGCATCACATCGGTTGGATTTTCCCTTCAATTGACGTTCCTCGATTTTGCGATTACGAATGCGGCTACAATGACTCGCTGGTTTCTTCCGTGTCTCTTTTCTCTCTCTCTCTCTCCGAACGGTTCAGAGCGGCGAGCGTTTTCGCCCCCAAACGAGCAATTGAAATCTTCTGAAAAGATTCCCATTATTTTAACAATCGATCCACGCAGCAATCGCGGCGTAACGAGCCTGCAGGTTACCTAATAAGCAAAATACCGGAGTCTCTTTGCAATTATGCCAATCCAATTAAACGCGAGCGCGCGAATTGCTCGTGCTCCGCCACTCCCATCCAGTTATCGACGATTATGAAGCCGCAACGTCTGCGACTAACCCCGGAGACTTAAGACCCCATTTCCTCAGCTTCGCCCCACCCGCCTTCCACAACTCGCTCTATGACGAGCGATTTAATTACAATGCAATTCTCTCGATAGAAATCTCACGCGATTCTTTTTCCGCAAACTTTTTCACAACCAGTTCAAATATTACGGCGACGAAGCCGCTCCTCGAAAACTCCCCAGAAGAGGAACCACGTTAAAGGAGAGAAAATGACAATCATTGTTCCATTTTACTTCTAAGTTCATCGGTGTCAGGCATGGCCAAGGGAAAATGTCTTACAAACTTGTCGATTTTAATGCGTTTCAAAAACAGGGACCTAATTTTGGACACATGCCCGCGAGCCAATCCGGTGTGGCGATCGTACGGCAAGATCGATTTCGCTCAAATCTGGCTGACAAATCGAAAAATCGGTGCAATGGTTTTTTTGTTATAACGATTTTGTGGATTTCAAACCTTTTTTTCATAACTTTTTTTCCATGCAACCCCCTGATATGAAACCAGTCGTATTTGTCATCGTTTATCATTGAGGTCATTATCCATTTGGATGCATTCGATTATCTCAAGTGAAATAGGTGAAACCCGAAAAGTACCTCGCGGAGATCTCAACTTTAAGAGATAATTTCACCCCCTGGAAATGTTTTTCCGTCGATAAAAAAAATCCGTGTCTCTTGGATTTTTACGTAGAATAACGTATTCAAATATCATGTAAAATCGAAGGACGTCAGCGGAAAGACTTTCGCTGTTAGTACCGGACGGATTTAGCATCGTGGCCCGAGCTCCGCAGATTTTCAAAAACTTCTGCATCGGTCGCATTCATGGGCATCTGAACTTTCAGGGGTCTGCACGTGTTTCATCAGCTCACCCACTACAGCTGGAGCACTGTATGTAGCAGTCGTTGCGATCCTCCACGCACACTACGCGAGTAGTTCTGTGAATGTCGCATATTTGTGTTGTCGGTTCCATTTTCTTTGCCTTTCTACTTTTTCCTTCGAGCTTTATACTCATCTTTTATTTCAGTTCATCTTTTATTTCTTTTTTAAACATTCTTTACATTGCTTCCTGAGAAATTACGAGTTGCCGACATTAGATGGTTGAGAAAATTACCATAGGTTTGAGAAACAAAAACTGGACCTTGGAATTATATTTTGAAAATCCAACGATGCTGCATTCTGCTATAAACTTAGATTCATCCATCACTTAAAGAAATCGAGATTCTGATGTTTGGATGAAAATCTTGGTGTGAATCCTCAGCGTCGGTGTCCCGCACTTGAAAAGAAGTTTCTTCTCGCGGTAACACTTTTCGATGATTTTCATCACTCTGTATTCAGTGTCGTTCTTCGACAATGGGAGATTCCACGAGTTCACGTCATGCACAAATAGGGGAGAGCAGGGCTAAAAGTTCCATTTTTTAATTAACTTCAACATTTGTTAATGAAGCTTGGCTTTAGCATCAGTATTGCTATATAAAAATTGAATTATGGGTATAACTCCGATATTGAGACCGTTTTTTGAGTTGTTATTCGTAATATTTTTCTATAATTAATAATACAATACTCGAAGTCAGAAAGTAACAACGTACCCTGAGTTGGGGCAGGTTGTTAAGAGTTCTATGAAAGTCGTAATTTGTGAAAAAACACTCGTATATGATACAATCAAATATGCATTCAAGGACTAGTCAACAGTGTCGTACGGATAATTAGTTGTTTCCGTTGAAATTATAATAAAATGAACACTTTTATGTTTTAACGCTTAACTATCGTTTGTACTCTTCGTATCAATTCGTGAGACACGGAACCTCGTGAAGTGGTCCGTTCGTAATTACTCATACCGGAAAAGAAAAGAAAATTACTATATCGTTGATTGAATAAATTGGTGCAGGTGGTTTCGAGGTAACAACGTGCTCCTGAGAAAAGGAACATTCAGCCCCAACAATATATGTCCACAAAAAAGTAAATTAGCGGTAAGGTTGTGAAACATACGCGGGTTTCGCGTCTTGTATCCGGGTATTCTATATATCTGTGCATAAAACCACCAAAAAAGTAAATGCTAATTATTCAATTCGTAAGCTATACTAAAAATACGAAACATAAAAATGTTCACTTACACGAATCAGTGACGCGTGCGCTTGGTTTCCGATGTAATTGACGCGACCGGCTTAACAACGATAGTTATTGTCGGTGCGCTGCAACTGTTCATTTCACAACGTATTCGCTACATATATTGATGGTTTTTCCTCGGTGACATATTTTGATCGGAACAACTTACCCCGGGAACTTTTAGCCCCGCTCTCCCCTACTATCCTTTTCTTCCCATCTTAGTCAGCTGCAATTCTATTCGATACTGCGTTCGGCATTCCGCGTTGTTTTCTTCAAAGCTGTAGGTACGTGAGCGCGGATCGATGAATTATTGTGAGTTTCCTCTACGAAGGCCATGTCTTTCGTATATTTGTACAAATTATTTCGTTGTTTTTTCGTTGGTGCTGTCGCCAACGAGACACGACTCGAGAGTAATTCTGCGGAAAGTGAATCTCTCCGAGATAAAAGAGTCTGAGCACTGAGAAGAGATTCGCGACTCGAGAACAAGAGCGAGAAGTGGTGAACGCGATTCTTGCCGCCAATTCAATCTAGCGATATGACTTTGATGAGAATAATGGAAGCCGAAAGAAGAGGGTGAGAGTTCTTGGGCTAATTTCTTTCAACGCCTAACGTCGTTTTTCTTTTGATTCGCGCCAAGTGGCGTTGAGAAAGTGCAAAAGTGGGAAGCGAGGAAATTCAAACGCGCAATTTGAGATGGCGGAATTCGATCGCAAATAAGAGAAGAATAAGCATAGCAACGAAAAACGAACGGGAACCAGAAATATTCGGCAATTCAATTAGAAAAGGCCGAGTTCAATCGAGACAGGAGAATCTGTTTGGAAATTCTCCCATCGATCGCCGATGAGCGAACAATGAGAAAAGTCCCCTGAAATAATTTAAATGAACGGAGATGTGAAATCGCTTCCGATGCCACAAGGGAGCTCAGTGCCCTTCTCTACGATGGAAATGCAAGCGCAAAAACAATGACGAGAGGAAAGAATCACGTTATTCACAGTCATGGGTACACTTTCCAATCTTTGTATCAGCATTGCTTTCACTTTCTACGAATGTTGAGTTTATAATTTGAATTAGACCGTACCTGAAATTTGGCTTCTTTAATTTGACGAATTTGATCACGAAAAGTTTGTATGCATTTACATGTTTAATGAATCAACGCTGACACATCGTGGAGGCAGCAAATATTGGCTTCATCTACCTCAGCGTTGCGAGGCGAGTTAATAACCGATGTGAAAATGTACGTGCATCCTTCGAGAATGAAGCTAGCTCTGGTGACAATGAGGAGTTAGTCCTTTGCGAAAAGATGAGGAAATAAACGTGGCGATCGACTGGAAATAGGCTACAGGATGCTCAGCGTTGTGGAAACGCATTAAAATCCGGCAGCCAACCTCGAAATGCCGGAAAAACGCCGTAACAATTTCACTGATGCGTTGGCAAGGCAACATTCTGCTTGAAGGATTGAAACATCAAGTTTTAAATCGTCGTTATGCGAGTTGTATTTATTATTATCGTTCCAGTACATTATTCTAGTTGTATTTGCTCATTTTCATGGTTGTAGTTACGAGAAACATAAAAATGTCGATTTACGGAACGATCTGAAACTTTATGCTTAATGCTTCAAGCGAGTATTTACAACCACCTCGGTATACCAGGCTCGACCTCCTCGCGTGGCATGAATCAACGGTTTGTTTCTTGCTGATAGCGTTAAATGGGCACTCGAATCCGCGAGGGCAGCTGAAAACTTTCTCTCAGTAAATCCTTGGTCAGCTGCAGATAAAAATGAAGGAACGACTCTACGACAAGCAATAGGTATATAACGGTGAAAAAACATGTAGCGGAGAGCGGGCTGAAAGTTCCCGGGGTAAGTTGTTCCGGTTGAAATATGTCACCGAGGAAAAACCATCAATATAATACATATTATGTAGCGAATACGTTGTGAAATGAACAGTTGCAGCGCACCGACAGCAACTATCGTTGTTAAGCCGGTCGCGTCAATTACATCGGAAACTGACCGCATGCGTCACTGATTCATGCAAGTGAACATTTTCATGTTTGGTATTTTTAGTATACCTCACGAATTTGAATAATTAGCATTTAGTTTTTTGGTGTTTTTATGCAAGGATATATAAAATGCCCGGATACAAGACGCGAAACCCGCGTATGTTTCACAACCTTACCGCTAATTTACTTTTTTGTGGACATATATTGTTGGGGCTGAATGTTCCTTTTCTCAGGGGCACGTTGTTACCTCGAGACCATCTGCACCAATTTATTTAATCAACGATATAGTAATTTTCTTTTTTTTTCCGGCATGCGTAATTACGAACGGACAACATCACGAGGTTCCGTGTCTCAGGAATTGATACGAAGAGTACAAAATATAGTTAAGCGTTGAAACATACAAGTGTTCATTTTATTATAATTTCAACGGAAACAACTAATTATCCGTACGACACTGTTGACTAGTCCTTGAATGCATATTTGATTGTATCATATACGAGTATTTTTTCACAAATTAGGACTTTCATAGATCTCGTAACAACCTGCCCCAACTCGGGGTACGTTGTTACTTTCTGACTTCGAGTATTGTATTATTAATTATAGAAAAATATTACGAATAACAACTCAAAAAACGGTGTTAATATCGAAGTTATACCCATACTGCGTCTTTTATACAGCAATACTAAGCTAAAGTCAAGGTTCATTAACAAATGTTGATATTATTGAAAAACGGAACTTTCAGCCCCGCTCTCCCCTACTGAGCACAAAAAATACGTTCAGGATGAAATTAGAAAAAGAAATTTCATCCGTGTTAGATAAAAACTAGTACGATAGTCAAATCGCTGAGCTTTAACACGGTTTCTCGAAGATTCCAATGCATTGACAAAAAGAAATCGATGCCATCGGTTGCCAAGTTTCGAGTAATTCAATCTCATGAAATACATTTTCCATCGAAAACTTGGATGCAAGGTAACGTTTTGATTCGCAAACGCTGCGTATCGGTAGTTCTCGCATGCTACTACTCCTCAGTAGCCGCGTGGCGATTTCTATCCTGGCGGGGTGGAAAAAAGCTTGGAAAATTCATGGGACGGAGATACAAGTGGCGAGGTGCGTTGCTTTACCTTTTTTCGGGGTCGCACGTTCGCCAATTTTGTCTGATGAGAATTTGTAGGTCGAGTGAAACGTGTGTTTTTCGTTACACCTCGCGTCTCGTCTTTCCTAGCACGCCTACAAACACCGGATCAAATATTTGCAGGGTGGGCAACCCCCCATAACCTATGCTTTGCTAAGGCTCCCAAGTATTGGCTGCGCCGCAAGCTCCTGAACTAGAATCACCAGACTCTGCTGAGAACCAGAAGAAACTATCGCGCGCAACGAAAGGCAACGGAAAATAATTCATCACGGACGTCGTAATTACTTATTACGCGTTCAGCTTCTCGTAGCGTGTTATACTTGCGCAATATAACGCAGTATTTTGCAGCTGTCGAGTATCGCTAAAAGTTTTATTTCACCAGACACGAAGAGAGGCTTAGAAAATAAGAACACGTTCGTCTGTTCCTGACTTCAGGGATTTCAGCAATTTTATTAGTATTCAAACTCTTCACATCGAACACCGAAAATGACACGCTAGTCGGAACAACGATGCTCTCACAATTCGGGACGAATGTTGCACGCGTGCCTCGATAAACTTATAACCGGATATTAGGTGTCGGTAATGGTGGCAAGTTTGTGGAACTAACGAGTTTCCGTAATTCGATACTTATCGCGATTCAATTTCAGCTTACCGGAACGAATCGGTCGCGGTCGTTCAATTTTCACTCGGGTCTCGAGCTTTCGAGCAATTAAATCAATTATCTCGTTCGAGGATCCGAATATCGCCGGACCAAAGGTCCCTGAGAGGTCACTTCACCCCTTCGTTGATCCTGCAAGACTTATGTCTGCCAATAAATTTTACGATGATTCATTCTTCCTCTCCGACGCACAGAGTCTATCCAATTTCTCAGATCCACCTCAGCGTTTCGAACGAACATTCATATTTTGCGATCAGCTATACGTACTCACCTAAATTTCTCAGATTTAACGAACGCGATGATAAGAATAAAGGAAAAAACTGATGGACTATCGGTGATTCGCAAACATGAAACGTTATTTCCGTCCTATATCCGCGATTTTGTTGATCCTCGAATGCTCGACTGATAGAAAAATTAGATTGAGTCGAGAGATATTTTTTTCATCCACGAATTTTTTGATGATTATTTTTCTCATCCAATTTTTGGTTAATAGAATTGCATCATTCGATGTTATTTTGTATAGCCTACACAACTTCCCACTGAAAAATTCTGACATTTTCACTGGTAATTTTTCATGTTGATACGTATGTACAAAAAAGATTTGCTAATTTAGTTAACTCTCCATCGAATCTAATAGATTGAATTCCAATGATGTTGAGTGAATAGTTCGGATTAAAAATGAGTAGACTTGGGGAATACCGACTGGGAATTTCGTCTCATGGTGCAATTGTATTGGCCAAACAGGACGGAAAAATAATGCCACAGTTAGCACTCGAGCGTCGAAAGTAATCGAATATTTTCCTCGAGGTTCCCTGGAAATAAACGAAGTTGTCAAGTTTACCTGAATATTTGATCGTTAACTGAACACCTTGATTCCCTCGTTTGTTTGAAACGCGCCTCTCGGGAATTACCCGAAAACGTTGAAGCTCTTGTCATATTACGTGTCAAAATTTGGTATTGATAATATAGATTACCAATCTTGAATATACACCAAACTGTATAATACTAGCAATGTGTCAGCAATTACTGCGTGAATTAGCATTTTTGAAGCAATCATTGGTCGGGGAACTCGGGAACTTTGCTTGCCGGAGAGGACGCCACCTAGCAGTGTTCGATCAACCTACAGCGCGGACCTCGGAGAGAGACCTTTTTTGTCTAACTTTATGTTTCTCTATCGCAATTTTTAGTAACTTTTAAGAGAAAATTATGCGAAAACAATTGCCAGCATTGGAAATTCCTACCTGGGTACGGTTCCAGAATAGTACTTTTTACTGTTATTTTCTCTCCGTGTAGCATGGTGGATATTGATTGTGGCACTTCTATTTCTCCCAAGCTGCGATAAAGCAGACTAGATGCTGCGGTCACTTTAGGTAACTTTAGCGCCGGCACGAAGCAAACCTTTTTAGACCCGCGTTCTTCTTCTTTCTCCTCCTTTGTAGTTTCACTCGTGTTCAAATTATGAAGGGTAGAGGTCAGGAGCACCCTCTCTTATGGGACTTCATTTACAAAAGTGTTCATCTGAACGAGGTACAATAGTAGTTTCATAAGTTTCCATTCTGCAAAATGGCACTGGCGCTAGTAAGCGGTCCCGGTAAGATCTGAACTTGGCGATTCGAAACAAAGTGAAGTACGGAAGAGGGAAATGGCAGAATGTGAAAGAAATTGCGTCGATTAGGGTAGAAGATAGAACATGGAGTACAGAGAATGAGTGGTGAACAGAAAACGTATTCGAACAAAAATTGGAAAAGTATAACTTAAAGACTAGCGTAGCACGTTATTGAAGTAAACATTTTGCAAAACAATTCTATTGACTGATTCAGATTTTTGTAGTGCTTTTTTTTAACATTTTTGTGATGTGTTTCTATTTTCATATTTCCGTTTACAATTTTCTTGACTTATCATTTTTTTTAATAAATATGTATTTATTCGACACTTGTTTCTAGAGATTGTTGTTTAATATCTTTAAAAGTAATTTATTTTAAGATTTAATTTTGTACATTTCTGAAACATTTTATCGCTCAATAAAAAGAGGGTAACTAAAGAAAAATAGTCGTTTTTTTGGCTCATCCTATTCAACAGGCATTGAAACTCGCACTTTCAATGCGCGTTGTATGAACAAAAAATTCATTCGTCGTTTATTGTTATCAATATTGGATTTAATAAACAGTGAATCAATTGCGATATTAAATTCGAAATAATTATCACTGATAGACACGAACGGATAGCGCCCGTGTCAAAAATGATACTACGCGATCGTCAAAATATGACGCTCGAAAGACTAGCCTGAGATGCGGTGCGAATTTGATTATTGGAATTCCTGGTGCGTGCTTATCCGATGATTACGAACGTTTTCGACATTTTTTCATCAGCGTTTTCGATTCAGATCTACGCCGGCAAACTGCAGTCTTCTGAAAAAGCACACGTTGTACATGCGCATGCCGAGCATAATCACTTATCCAGGGCTGGAGATGAAAGTTTGAGAACACATTGCCGCGGAAGTAGAAACAGCTCGGCCGTGGTATTGCGTCTGACCATGTAAGGGAAGGTTCTACTTTCTTGACCCGGAATCCGGGACGTGACATTTTAAGCAACTTGCATTCCGACTGAGATTAAAATAACGCAGAAGACTGAGATTTACCTCAATGTTGTTGATAAGAATAATGAAAAATATTTGTCAATCTCTGTCAGTTTGGGATTAAAGCTCTGACAAAGTGCTATTTGCGATGATTCAACGGACAACGATTTATAAGCGTGACAAACGTTTATTAACAGCTTAACTTATACACCACGTACATGAAATATACATATAGCAGTGTGAAAGTGTGAAAGTTGAACGGTAAAATAGATCAGGAAAGAGAGAAAAGAAGACAAAGAAAAATTCGAAGTGAACATTCCAAAGTACGTTTTTTTGTACGTGCGTATGTATATTTCATAAAGCGTGTAATTTAAGTTGTGAATGAACGGATTTTATAAAAATAATCATTGTCCATTACTTGCAAACATGGAAGGGTATCGAGTGAGAAATATGTGTTCGCATTCTCTGCTCCATTCGCCTTACTGTAGTCGTTCAGAAGGCGACCCGCGCTCGCTACTGCGAGCACAAAAATCCTTCCCTTTCAATGAATTTCGTGGATACAGACTTCAAATTGCACAGAAAACTTCTTGAAGAATTGAATTGTAATACTCAATAGTTAGAATCATGAAGTTTGAAAATTCATAGTACAACTTTTGTTGTTGAAGTGGAAGAAGCGAGATTTTGGAGTTTGCTGTATTAAAAATGTGTACATCAAATTTTAATGAAGATGAAGACTTCGATCTTGCATCACCACGCGCGGAATACTCCAAACAAGTACTGGTAAAATTTTGATACGGTTTGATACGATAGAAAAAAATTGGCAGCGAGTTGAAGAGCAAAAAGTATTAAAATTGGCAATCTCCAAAATCGGCGTATTCGCTCATACTTCAAAAACCAAAAGTTCTTTGTTTATGGTTTCAGTATAAAAACGTTGCTGATTTATGAGTGTCAAAAATGCCAAACATTAGATTTGGGATTTGAGTGACTTTCAAAATCAACCTCGTTGAACAATACTTATCCGCGCGAATCAAGCCAGAAGCCTTTTTTGTTTCCGACAACGACAACGACGATTATTGTCGCTGAACAATCGCATGGATCGACGGATGTTCGTCGGTTGGCGAGAATTCGAATGAAGAAACTAATCGCACGTATTTCTAGAGTTTTGATTCGACACGCGGCCAACTGAAGTGTTAAATTGCAAAAAGCGAACCAATTGTCTTTGCGAAGGTCATATGATAATTCATGATACAAGACCAAGCATTTAATTGGAATTTTGCAAGTTTCCTTGAGGGTGAGTTCCTTCACTTGCGACCCATTATTTCCTTTTCTCTATCTATATTCCGTCGACTTCGTACTCATTCCATGGTAAAATTTATTTTACAAATTACAGTAACGAAACGTTAGGCGTAATCTTTTTCAGAGTTCTAACGTTCCCACCTAGTGGATGTTACGGTAATTGGACGATAATTAATTCTCGTGTATCGGGTCCGTTCGAATGTTATCTCATACACCTATTCGAGTAGCGTACAGGTTCGCAGCGACTTACATCGAAACTTCAAAGATGTATACATCCCAAGCGAAGCGATTTCAAGTGAAACCTCTGGAGTCGCCGACGCATCGATTCCGCCAAATAGAATTTTCTATCCCCTATTGAACGTTTCTGCAGATGTCATCTCGCCAATTTCAATGCGCACCATCCATTCCGTGTCAATACTACCTTTACAGATCAAAAGTCAGCGGCACGAAAAATGCTGCAGTCGCACCACCTCGATAAATGAAAGCTTCTCTCGTACCTGATTGAAAATAATTGGGAGAGGATCCAAGAAATGTCGTCAGAGTTTCATTTGATGTTTTCCTTCATAGTGGTAAATTTGGTCGAGCGTAGAATTAACTTTCGCGAAAGATCCGGCATCAGTATTTGTGAGATATCATATTGAAATTTATTTATATTCGTTTTAATACGCTAGTTTAAATTTGGAAATTCGACAGAAGGTGATCGTACTCTAAAACGAAGAAAAATTATCGTGCTCCGCTCACCGAACGAAAAGAAACGTCGAATTTATTTCAATGAAACTCTATCGATTCTCGGACTTCGTTTCGTACATATATATATCGTCACGAGTAGCATTCGCCTGAAAGGATTTCAAGCGAAACGAAAGTAGCATCACATTTTCCCAGTACTCGGCGAGGTCGTTATATCACAACAAATTGGAAAGACTTAAAGATGCCAGGTCTGCTCTCTCAAAAGAATCGTTTTATCGAAGATTGGAATCGCCTCGTACTCCGAGCAGCGTTATATCAGAGATCCTAGAAACGTGATAGAAATTTCATCTCATAATTGTTTTATTTTTTTACATCTTGTACGTACTTCCGAGGCACGACGGAAGGAAAGTATCCAATTACGGTTTGCTGTCTGCCAAACGAGATACCGAAATAATTCTTGGTAGTTTTTCAAGCTGCCACGTTAAATAGATCTCGTGCGAAATTCATGAAGTTTCACAGAACGAAACTTTTGATATCTTCGTTTTTATTCTCCGTTTAGCGAAACGATGCGTCATTCCGTAGCGGAGATGATCGCCATTACTTGAATTTTGATTACCAAACTGTACCTACGTGAACATTTCATGGAAAAGTACCAAGGCACAGCCATTTGGAAACACCAGTCTCGTTTTCCGTTCGCTTAATAACTTGTAGCGAAAAACTACGAAGTAACGATCACTTGCGTCATTGGTATGAATTTGATGGGAAACGACAAGACCCATACGCTTTCGTTTTGAAATACCACCAAAATTACGGTCAAATCGAGTGACTCGCGTATTCGTCTCGCATTTCAGAGAGGTCCGTCGATAATGGAATTACCAGAATTACTTTTATCGAATTTGACAGATTTATCATTATTATAATTGCTAACAGCTGTCGGTTTAATTCTCGTGAAGATTCACTACCTCGTACGAAAGTGATTCAAGGAACCAATATAATGCTCATTCAATATAATACTCATTGAACGTGAAATTCGACGGAAATCAGCATAACTATCCTTTGATCTGTGTAATGCATAAGTAAATGACCGACCGAGCCGAATGTAAAAACTCATCCAAGTCGATGAATATTTGACACAACTGCACTAAAATTCTCGACTCGATTTACAACCGATATTGTATCATTAAAATATTATTGTTGATAATAATAATATCATTATTATTACTACATTATTATATTATGAATTAGCGATTACCGTTCATTTCCTAACGAATGCTTAGTAACCTTCGTAAAGTGTCGGTTTGAAACCGTCGAATTATGTGTCTCGCAAGGAAACCCCTCCAACCCAAACTCGCCGTTTTTAATGGTCTTGATATATGTTTTCAGGCATTAAAAAAATGAGAGACACGTGTTCTTCTGTATGTGCTGAGAAGCGCGTTACGGGTCGAGATCCGCCCTCAAAGTTCACTGCTAAGAGTCTTTTTTCGATATATCTCTGCTTCTGATTGATATTTCTCGACGAAACTACTTGGAAAATACTCTCGGCGGTGATCCGAAGTTACTAGACCTCGTTATGGCCATGGGGGTTGCAACCCCCGTTTGTTAAATTTGAAAACCCACATTTTTCACAAATATTTTTGTTGTAACGATCTAAATATGCACTTAAGAATTGAACAATAAACATTCTCGTGAATAATATGAAGTAAACGAGTCGACATTTTCCTGGATTTCGCGGTAACACTTTCACTGCCCCTTCAGACAGTGGTCTTCGATAACAATGCAGAAAATATTTTTTTCCTGAGAAATACTCATCGCAACAGCTGCATGTTGATTGTCAGCATTCACAAAGGTTTTGTCACCATTTATCATAGCAATTAATGAAAGTGATGTGAAAAAGCCACCAGCAAATTTTTTTTCTCGATATATCTCTGCTTCTCAATGATATTTTCCGACGAAACGATCCCGCGATTGACTAGTGATAAATTTATGGTGATTTCAAATATATTTTTCAAATGACAACATGACAGAAAGCAGTTTGGTAGATCAACACGATTAAAGATTTACCAACTGTTGAAGTATCTTTATGATAGATCAAAAATAAGATGAATATTGCCCATTTTATATCACTTCCAAACAGAATATTTTCATCGTTCTACGCGAATAATCCTATTTATCGGTAGTCAAAGTTACCTGAAGATGATCTTAAGCGAAATAATCATTTTGTCAGTTCAAGTCTTATATTTTATTTACGAAAATATGGAGTATCTTTTCCTTTTTGCAGTTAGAACTTTAATTTTCACTCAGAAAATATTTGCGAAGCATGTGGTTTTCCTATTATAAGGAATAGGGGTTGCAAGCCCCATGGCCAAAACAGTGTCTTGTAACTTTGGAGCACCTCAAAGAGCATTTTCATTTGCCAAGTAGTTGCGTCGCGAAATTTCAATTAGAAGCAGAGATATATCGAAAAGAGATTTTTTAGGAGTAAACTTTGAGGGCTTAGTTTAGGGTAAAGAAAAATGAAGTCATGTATTTGATGAAGTATTGATTCTACTAATAATAGAATCAAGAAATGCCGTATGAGATATTCGCGATTAGAAAAAAAAAATCCGAATCATTAGAAAAATGCGGACCCGTATTAACGCGTATTGCCGGTAAAGTGTGCGCACTCGCGGGGGAGGGGGAGGGGGGGGGGAGTAAAAGTACGAATTTTCTAAATTGAAGTTATAAACGTCTCATCAGCAAATTATCCCAACATCATAATGGAACATGGGAAAAAATCGTTTACCGCTATGGCTTTCTACAGTACGCAGTGATAACCTTCGCGTAATAGCAAAAGTTGTTTTTGCAGCACCTGATTCTTGTTAGATTAAAAAACAAAAAACGGATCATGCGAGGTCGCTTTCCCTGGCGTAAACTCATTCCCCGGTAATATACCTTCAAATTGTCTTCGCGTGTCATGACCCCCTCACTCCCCCTTTGGAGATAAAAGGGATGCACGCACTTACCCGCTCCACACAGTGCTCCCGAATGACTCTAGAGAAAAACACGTGTCTCTTATTTTTTGATTCCCTACAACATATATCAAGGTCATTAAAATCGGCGAGTTCGGGTTGGAGGGATTTCCTTGTTGGATTCGCGCCTTTTTCGAATGATCTTTCGAGCATGACGAATTTCAATTATTAATATTACAATACTTTTTCAGTTTTTAATCTCCCAATTTCCTATCTCACTTCTCTCTCATTTCCTTGCCTCGGATTTTTCTCGGCATATATTCTAAATAACCATACATTCCGCTATACAAAGCTACGTTGCCAAATGTTCGATTTTTATTCCGCAACGCCGATTAAATGACATAAATTTTCAGTCGTTGTCACTTTTGACTCGCTACCTAGTTATGGAATTTTCCCTAGAGCACCTGGCTGTTTTATTACAAATGATTACTCGGCCCTCTCCTTCGATATTTCCGGCTAAATCGCTTCACTTGGGAGATATTTACTCAACGAAGCTACGATCGGGCGCATCCTTGTACGAGTGACGAGAAACTCGCGCGACAAACGGAAGAATAATCGTCGAGAGCAAACTTTCGCGAGTCGATGAGTAAACATTCTAGTGAAACATTTCTCGTCCGCCCGTTGTTCGGTTGTATTTAGCTACGTACGTACGATTGTGCACATTAGAAAGAATCTGGAGTAAATGTTAACCGCGTTACGGTACTGTAGACGGTAATAACGATATGATAGCGCGCAAGCATATGTTTTTTTTTCTTCACGAATCTAAATGTTGTCTGTGTGGTTGTGATTGTTGGGGTGTCAACCGTTGGACGGTGCCTCGAAGAAGGCCTCGGCGGTCAGCGTCAGGCGACTACACGGCGCCTTGGTCACCTTCACCAGTCCAGAGTCCCACCTGGTAAGCTCTGTCTAAAGCTTTTTCTCGAGGAAAGCTCTGATCCGGCCCGCGCACAATAGCCCATCCGATCGCTCACGACACGCACCTGATTGGCTACTCACGTGACCTTAGCTTTTTACAACACGTTCGTCATCATCATTACCATCGTCATTATAGTAGAGAATAGAGAATAATCGATCCATCGTTTGGTTTCTCGTTCGCTCTTCGTCTCCGATCACTTTTCATTCTATTCTCTCATCGATTCTACCTACAATGAGATCCGGTTTCATACGACCGCCTTTGTCGAATCATAATCGACGCTTCACCCCAATTTTCATGGATTTGGTTCGTCGTTGTTTCCCAAAAAGTCTGATACAACCGCAAATCTACTTGGGTCAAAGAAATGTTTTTCCTAGAAACGCGAAAGTCAAATGATGATTCGTATTTTTCATATGAAAGTCGTGCTCACCATTTTTCGATCAGATCAATGATCGTTTGCACGATCTTCGACGAGTGTTCGTCAATTTTTTGGTTCTCGAAGAATAAAAAAACACTGATAATATTTCTGATTTTTTATGAAATCCGCAAATATCTCACGGTTGACGAACTAATATGCATGAATTGTTCACCCAGTGAAGGTTATTCGACGCGTATGCTTGTTATTATAAATTTTCAGCATAAAAATGAATCCTAGAGTTGACCATCTCGTTCGCTAACTTTTTCATTTCGCATTAATTGTCAATGCTATTACCGGCCATAGTTTCGGAAAACGGTACCAAAAATATACCCGAAATATCACTGGGATTTCCATCGAATTATCAACATTTTTCCGTAAAATATGGCAGATAGTTTTTTTCGTATCGATTCATCCCTAAGGGACGGGTGACTCGACGATAATCACAATCATAACAGAATTTATCCGAAGTAGAATCACTGCCTGAGGAATGACGAATCAAATCCGTGAATTGCTGGGACAAACGCAATTCGATTTGGCATACAAAATGGTTCGCGTACTCTTTCTTTCGAGGCTCACGTCCTCGATTGTGAATGTATCACGTGAACAAGTTTGTCATACGCGCAGATTTCTAGTATTGCTTCAAAATTTGTCGTCATCAATTTCATTATGTAATTTTCAATATTTTCATGATAATTTATATTCTTTGATCGAATTAACAGTTGCGTACTACTTTCACTCTATGAAAACGTCTCGTGCCGGAATTTTTTTGTAAATTTTGAGATAGTTTTGAAGATTCCTACATGACCATTCTGTTAATTGATCCCGTATCCGGACACGTATAGAACAAGCTGTACGTGTCGAAAAATCAGCTTTTCCGTTCAAGTGATACGAGTAAGGAAAAACCCTTAGAGATAAAGTACGAAGATGGGTGGCACCACGTTTTCAAAATTGGCCGGAATATTAAATATTCGCATTGTACGCATCTCGTACTGCATTTCTGCTCGCGGTACCTATACATACATATTCGAGAGGGTGAAGCGTAAAAAAAAAAATTTGTTCGAAGCCTCGTGACGCACGTGATAAATACTATCACGTTCAATTATCACGCACCGACACCGTGTTTGCGAATGGATAAACTCACGGTATACATCCAACGATATCCGAGCGTTATCATCTGCGTAACGTGTACATATACGAACAATTTACAACCCATGCACCGACACCGGGAAAATCTCACGAAAAAATTTCACAATTTCGCCATGCAATTCGAGATCACAAGTAACAAATCGTTATTATCATTGAAAAACATCTTTCACTTCACAGATCAATTTTCGTATAGGTACCAGGCTCTCGCGTAATGAGAAATAAAATGTGACGATGGAATCCATCGAATTGCTCATGACTGGTGTATCATAAAATTCGCTATACATCAAATATCATTCGCATTTGATTGACAATGAGTATAATAGAACGATAATTATCGTGGCACCTCGCATCGCATGTGACAAATATCTCACGACGCACCATTGGCTTGCATGAATTGCATACATAATTATTTTTCAGGAAAATTACAACGATTGCCATGTAAACTTGTGATATGATCTTCGATATGTTACGATAAGTTTCGGAAAGTTTTACACGCGAGAGGAGATATACGGGTGATACAATTTTATTTCATTAATTTCTAATACTTATCGCGATTCGATTCTCTGGATACGCGAATACACGTTTCCGAATGTAAATCCACGCAGCTTTGTCAAGGTGGGACTCTGGTAAGAAAATAAACGGAACAACGAATCAAATATTACTTATCAATTTTCATATTTATTCATTAATTTTCTATTTGCTTGGACGTCAATTCCCAGATGAGTCCGGATTTCATTTGCTATTTTTCTTCACGCAATCTCACGATGATCAGTTCGTATCGTTCAGATGCTGATAGATTTGATTTTTACACTTCATCGACGATTCTCATTCTGAACGTAAAATCAAAGTTCTCATTATCGGGAAATATTGGCAATATCGTGAGCTTTCGAATGAAATAAAAGATGGATTGATATCGCGATACTGATGATAGTGATGATAAAATATGATCGCATTCGTTGATAACAAGAATATTTGACGAATTTTTGAAAATATTTAGTGAAATGAACGGAGAATCCACGGAATACGGGCAATTTGTGTGAATACAACGTAACGTAGCCATCATAGGCGGGGATAAATTCGATGATGGTAAAATTTTTTGAACGATGTCCGCGAAATTCTTGTTGTTCGTTCCATGGC
This sequence comes from Arge pagana, assembly GCA_963969455.1. Taxonomy (NCBI): domain Eukaryota; kingdom Metazoa; phylum Arthropoda; class Insecta; order Hymenoptera; family Argidae; genus Arge; species Arge pagana. Next base: position 11,446,576 of record OZ018310.1, on the reverse strand, counting down.
AAATTAAACGAGAAATGATACGAGAAATGATGGAAAATTCTTTGGAAACTCGTCGAAACTTCGGTGTGTACATGGCGATGAGAATTGACAAGATTCGATCTGACGGAATTTGATAGCAATCAATTCGCGGAATTTGGCGAATAGCGAATGAACATTAATCGTTGAGCAGCGCCTGTGAAGTTTTGAAGTTCGAAACTGTCGCAAGCTGCGCCCTTACAAAGTGTGAACTTAATCGAAATCTGGAGAAGCGAATTTTCGGCGATAAAGGAGTAGGCGATCGTTGATCGATCTCGGATGCCAGACGAGCGGACGTTGACCGATACGTCGCGGGAACTGATAACCAGGTAAAACCATTCGACGCAAGGTCAATCTTCGGTAGGTATTCCAGATTCCTTGCAGCCTAGTTTCGGACATGGTTACTCTTCGCGTGTACGTTATACATAGAAGCGTTACATGCATAATTCACCGGCGTATATCTACGGTGTATCCCCCGATAAATCAACCTGAGATTCTTAGACTCTTATTTCGCGAGATACGTTTCTCCTCATATCGCGCTCATTTCGAGACGACTGCAATTTTCAAAAGCATACAAATTTTCGCACTGATCATCGAAGCAGAACACCGTACAGCGTGCCCGAAAAGTATGCAGACAAGGACATATTTCGACAAATGTGCATCAAATCGAAAATCGAAAAAACACGCGTTGGATAGTTTTAAAAGATCTATTCGACCGCACCAAGCGGGGAAGGAGGGTAACGGTGAAATCTTAAATGCGAGATCTCTATTTTTATTGCCGATTATGATTCTGTGGAAAGATAAGCGACTTTTGACCCGTACACATTTTTGTTTCCGGGGAAGACGGCGCAGTAATTGACGTCGGAAAAAGTAGGAGTACCATCGAAAAATCCATAACAAGAAGGAGACGGGAAACCTAAGGAACGTAATGAAATTTTTCGTTGCCCGCTCGAGATGCTCCGATGAAACTGGAGAAGTAGCCTCTCGTTTTGCTGAAATAGCGCAGAGATCCGATTTGATCAGATCTGTAGCAGAGACCTGAGAGATGACAGCGAAAGCGACTGTTGTTTATAAGAGGTTATCTGGTTACGTGGTAGGGTATGCACGCTTCCAGATTCAGCGGCAGCCATATTCGCTCTCTGATCGTGAGATGGATTTTCGGTGGAAGAGCGTTTCGGAGCATACTATTTCGAGACAGTAATCAAAAACAGCTCTTTTCAATGTAGCGAGTGAGAAAGTCCTAGTCCTAAAATGCTCATGAAACTGATGGAAGCCAGTCATCGGATGTCACTTGGTGAATTAGCAAACGATCATCGAAATCTGAGACTCACTTTGGCATGCAACGTATCTATGAATATTCAAATCCTTTTGTAACCTCATTCCGAGTCGATTGTGAATCCAGTTCCAATTCTACTCTTGATTTTCACGTTCCATTCGCTTATGTGAACCTTTCTTGGACTTCCACGTCTTGACCGGCGAATCTGAGTTAAACGTCTCTTGGATCCTGGTTCAATGGCAATGAAAACATCTATCACTGATTTCCATCAGCTTGTTTAGAACAAACCTCGTAGGTAGTTATATTCACTTCGTTCGATGCATTCGCTGGTCGAGTTTGTATGCTGACGCGAGTCCTGGAATGTAGGGTTTCGGCAAGAGACGAGAACGACGAGAATCTCGCTCGTGTCATCTTGCGTTTGTCATTTTTTTGGCGATCTCGTCTCGTCGCGAGTTCGTCTCATCTCGAATGTCTTGAACTACCGAGCGAGATCGAGCGAGAATCTCGAAATTCATAGGGATATTTGAGCGTTTTTCTGTTTCTTATGTGGAGAAAACATATTTCTTCAACTTGACTCAGCGGCGCTCCGTGTGGGTACATTAGTTTCCGCTTGACACGGTGGGAAGAAATGAAAAAGTATATTCCGTCCGGCGAGGGAATAATGATTCGACTAAAAACTTAATTTTTAAAAAATTGATATTTCAATTAATTTTATTTATTATTTGTTAAAGAGCAGAAAATGAAAAATGCAATTTTTCTTGCTCTAGTTAATGACAAAATGTTTTTAAACTTATTTCTAAGCGAGTAAATGTTTGTTGTTTTTTTCAATATCGGATATTCAAATGCTTGAAAAATTAGTATTTGATTGTTTTCTAGTATAAAATATTCAAAAAATTAGGAATCAACTTTACAGTTGTGTTTGAGTACCGAGATAATGCATAATATTTCCCACATTGAATGGTAAATATTTGCACGATGAATAATTTTTTGAAAATGATGACCAATATCAAACTAATTATTAGCGATTGTAAAAATAATGATTATTTGAAAAAAATTGCAACCAAAGAAATTGTTATTGCCGATCCCTGGCCAGAACTCATATCCACTGTTACAGTACACAGTAAAAAAAAAATCCGCCATTGTGTAAGGTGTAGAAATTTTTGTGTAGAATTTTTAAGATTTTAGTGTTGATTTAACACAATCGTAGTGTTGTTCGATCAGTTCGTTTTTCTACACACAAAAGTGTTATTTGATACTAAAGTAACACTTCTTAAATGTGACTCTCAAATGAACGCAAAAAATGTGGTAAATTTACACAACGCGTGTGTTAAATATGTCGCTGCTCGTCGTTACTCGCGCGGGAAAAGGGTAGTTACACTTGCTTTATCGCATGGAAACCAAAGACTATATTTTCCTATTTCTTCCTTCAGGTTCATAATTTTTTTTTGCTGTTGCATTTGATAACTATTGAACTGTTTGACTTGATTTGAGCAATAATTACTCTAGCTTCACAGGACGTGCCTGAGTTGCGGTCTTCACGAACTCTGTCCGGATTTCTGGATCCGGTGCCGGACAGTTCCGTTTTGGATTGTTTTTTGTTGAAAATCACGGTACCTCGTTTCATTATTAATCTTACGTTCAAAATGACAGTGACGATTTGTTTGTTAGGGAGACAGAATCTCGAGTTCGCGTTGCCGTGTAAACAAAACCGAGACGAGATTTTTTCGCCTGACAAACAAAAATGTCTGATGCTTACGAGTCCGATGCAACAGAATTTGTCTGAATTCAACCTTTCTATCAATCGCGCATCCCTGTAAAATCACAAGGAAAGGCTATTACCCCTTCCAAATCGCAGATAACCCGATTATATAGAAGGCTTACACACCGCGGTTGTACGAGAAAAGTTTTCCAACCCACGGCTGCAAGACGAATATAGAAAAGCGATAAATCAAAACCAACTATCAATCGATAAGAAAAGTTACGGGAGCGCTATTTCGATGATGAATAGCGAGAATGAGAGATAAAAGTCGAGCATTTTCCGCTCACTCCGACGATTCGTTTCTGAGTGTATTTTCTACAAGTTTTTTCTTCTGTCATTAATATAATAATCGTCCGGCAGCGGATAATCCATTTTAAATCAAATTGTTTTCTCGCCTGTTTCGCGGTCGAATGTTTTGTTGTATGTCGCGAAAAAATCTCGCGAAAGCTCTCAGCCTTATTCCGAAGATGCGACGAGCTGATAATTCGTGATTCCGAGTCTAGCATATTAATTTTCCATTTTTCAATAAACGTCGGCTGCTCAAGTCCGAGGTCATTCGCGAGTCACGCTGTTTTTGTAAAGGTATCTATATTCTATAATATCACGTTATAGTAAATTGCGAGCACGTTGCGCAACTATTTCATTTTGTCTCGTATAACCCGAACGCGGCAGACGTTTCGCAACAGATGTATCTAATCGCCTAGGAGAACGGTTCGTTTCATGGAAATTGTGGGAATCGGTAACTAAAGCTGCGCATCTGTTGCGAGTTTTCGTAGCAAAACAATTTCCTACTACGTGATTTGAGACTATCCTGTGTAACTTCAATATACTCCCCCCCCCCCCCCCCCCCCCCCCCCCCGAGTAAACAATCAATCAAACCCTTTGAGTAACTCGAATCCCACAAGTAAATTCGCGATAATAAGTTTCTACGCATGAATCAATACCATCGAAGTCTGCAATAAAATGAATAAAGCGAAACCTTTTCCCGTACTTTTCTCGTAATTTACCTTTAATTTCGTACCACGATGAATATTTATTAGCCATCGCTCGCTTCCTCGTTATCGTGAACCTTTCTTTTTATACGTGTTTATTTTACTCTTTCGCCTTTCAAAATACATTTTCGGACAAAATGAACGAAAACGATATTCCTCGCATCTATTTTCATTTTTTTTTCCATACAGGTCGATTTGGAAGGATTATAGTTACCAAATATGGGTTACAGAAATAATTTTTCTGAAATGATTCGAGTTTTCAAAAAAATTTGGAATGAAGTTTCTTATTGCACGGTACTGACTTTGCGGATGGGGACTTCCGCTCGGTAGTTTTCGGTGTCCAGGACATGTGCTCCGTGCTTTTTCGTGTCTAGGTCCCTCGCAGCGTGGTTTTTGCTATTCCAGAGTATCTACGTTCAAACTCACAAAAAGTAGTGAAATACCCCACAAAAACAATATAATTTCGAAAAATGCCGCCGAGTCCCGCAATATCTTACTGGAGAAAAATACAAAAACCTATGGTCAATCTCCGTCGTGAGATCAGAAAATAACGCCGAGCACCACGGCATCGCAAAGTCGCGGACCTCGCTGATTCGTGTGGTGATATCGAAAAATCATTTCAAGAGCTACATACTCGGTGGGCACAGTCCTTTCTACCACTCTTCTACCTCTGTATACGCATTTTGCCGCATATTTCTTCCAGCCTGCATCTGCCGGGGCAATTACGACGTACTCGAGTGGAAATTGTTGGTCGGAAGTCGTACCTCTAGAAAACGTCAATGTTTCGAGAATCTACATAATTGATATTGATTCAACCGTCAACTGAAATTTTCATTTTGAGGTTATTGCGAATATACTTGGGTCAGCGCGCATTATATCTGGCAGTTGATTATTTGTATGCATATTATTTTAATATTGAATCTGAATAAAATAACAAAAACCGAAATAGAACCGGCCATTCCAAACAACTTTGAAATTTAAGAAGGGATATGAGATTGTCAAGCAGAAGCGACGAAAATGTATTACATATAAATAAGATAAGCGTGTACTCGAACCAGCCCTTCTGAAAACTCACTATAGAGTCGCGCATAGATGCGGATAGAAATACAGACAAAACAACTGCATGATCTCTACGGTTTTCAAGCCTGGCTTTTATCCGCATTTACACGTTGCTATCAGTTTCCATCCGACATCTTATGCACGACGTCACGAGTATATACGAGTTTCGCGAGTAATGATTCGAAGCATTTTCGACACCTAGAAAAGTAAACATTCTCATTCAAACGCATCGAGACGTGATATTGGAAACCGGAAGTTCCATTTTCAGAAAGAGTAAACTTCATTTAGCATCTAAATCCGTTATTGTACATGAAAACTCATCAGGGAAAACATAAGCTAGATCATTTGGAACCACTCGATTAAGTATACGCAATTTTTTATAATTCAATACAGCAACAGGAGTACTAGCGATGAATCAATGCTTAGTATACATAGAACTCGCGACATCGATTGTTAGCAGAACCCAAAACGCTGAATGTCTATTAGATTAATGATTTTGAAACTTGTTCATGCGAGTCAATACTACGCCTACTGCCTGATAATTCGTAATTATTGATGGTGTTGCCTTCGTCTACAAACATGTTCGATGATGCATGATATATTATTGACGAATGGCTGCGGAGTGGGAGAAAGAAATGTGCCCAACAATTATGTAGGTCTTGAAATGATTTTTCGATATCACCACACGAATCAGCGAGGTCCGACTTTGCGATCTCGTGGTGCTTGGCGTTATTTCTTGATTATACAACGGAGACTGGCCATAGGTTTTTGTATCTTGCCGCGGTAGGATATTGCGGGACTTGGCGGCATTTTTTACATTTATAATGTTTTTGCGGAGTATAATAATGTACTACGAGACGAGCTCCCTTCCACGACGCTCACTAATTTTTTATCTGCAATAGTTTCCAAGAAAATGAATTTTGAAAATCAATAATTTCGGGCAATGAGAGCGCGGCTCCGGCCGCCGGCAAAAATTCCCCCCGTTTCAGCCCTGCTGCTCTCCCCGGCACTCTGCCATAGCAACCAAAGCAGTGACGGCGCGGAGAGCCGGGGTGACGTTGCGCGCTGCCCGGCGATGCGCAATAATGTGTAAACAATAATTCCCATTTTTTTTTCTTCAATTGGATGAACTTTAACAATTAATATTTTTGCCGGCGGCTGGAGCTTCGCTCTCATTATCAATGAGAGAAATATATGTTCTGGAGCCGAATTTTTTTTTAATAAAATTATTCAAGTTTTTATGATTGGCGATTATTTTGTTTTTTGCAGCACAGTTATTCGTAGATTTCGTTCCAGTTAACTTGAATCCAATGAAAAAATGTACCTAGGCATCTTATTTCTCCTAGAGAATACATTTAAACTTGAAAAAACGTGAATTTCTTGTATTTCTTGTATTTTTTGGTAAAAACTGAATTTCAATCTCATAATCTGGAATGAATAATTCACAGAAGTAGTATTTCATACGCATTGCAGTAAACGGAACTCAAATTCAACGGAAAATGAACCTACGCATTGTATTGTATTAAAGCATCTATATATCACATCCTCAAGTGAAAAATGGCATATCGTCATCAAATGTACGTATGAGCATTGTATATTTTCTTAGGAAACAAAGGAAATATGAAGAAAATGTTAGTGACGAAGGTGAAGCGATGATTCTTACGGAAATGACAGTGATGATACTTAAATAAGAACCGTATACAATTATACTGGAGTCTAAAATCTAAACTCTTCTACGCGTCAGATAGTCCATTTCTGCGGATTTTTTTTGATTTTTTGGCGCTTCGACGCCAAAGTTGAATTTCAACTAATACTCTTCGTGTCGACACTTTTTTTTCTTGGAAAAATTTCAGGCTGAATAACGTAATGAAAGGAAGTTGTTCCGTTAAACATGAGAGTGGGACAAGAGTAAGCTTCGGATAAAATAAATCGTAACAGATTTTTTTCAACTTCTCATCGATATCAATTTTTTTTAATGAATCCTCGACACTTTTTGGAGTCAAAACAATTTTTTGTATAGAACAGCATTCGCAAGACAGTCTTACATATTGACACCTCTAAACTATTCGACTCAATAAAAACAGTTGCTGGTTTTATAATCCTATGATGATTAAAAACAATTTTTTAATTGTTTTGAAGTCAAAAGGTGTCAAGGATTTATAAAAAAATTTGACATCGATGAAAATTTGAAAAAAGTCCGTTGCGATTCATTTTCTCGGAAGTTTATATTCGTCGCGCTCTCATGTTTAACTGAAAAACTTCTATTTGCCACAAAATTCAACCTCAATTTTCGTCCAGAAAAAAAGTGTCGAGATCCGTGAGCATGGCATTTGGAACCTTATTTCACCATTTAGACCTTTAAAATCAGATTTTTTTCGAATTTATTTGTTTTTCAAATTTGCACAAAAAACGTATAACTTTTAGATAAAATATGTTATTGTCCGACGCAAATTTATCGCGCTGCATTAAATTTTCTAAAATCTCTTACTAGACTTGCAACTTTGACCTCGAAGCTGCGCAAAATCTAAAAAACATCACGGAGTCCGTACTTCAAAATTTCCAGACACATTGGAAAAAATAGGTGGCTAGATCAAGGAAGAACGCCTCGTATGTAAACACACTGTACCCGGAAGTCATTCAGTATCTAAAATTGATTATATTACGGTATCAAAGAATATCCGTATAATTGAAAAAAAAAAAAAACGTGGGTGATTTTATAGAAAAACAGCGAACGGCCCCAGTTTTCCATTAATTTTCCGGCTCTAGAAAGTATATTTGGATTTTCTTATCATTTTGCCTTTATTCTGCATAGCTTGAACTATACTCGCAATCAGTCGGTTCAATCTGCGTTCAATTCCGTTCACCTCAACTCGTGATATTAGGTTTACGAATGGAAAAAAATTGTCGACACAGTGTACGGCATCTCGTAGTCAGGCGGGTTTTGCAATACTATTGCCTATCGCGTACCTTTAAGAAATCGTAACCCTTAAGCCTACGATTATACCCACCTACCCATCTCGGCAGTGACTCGCGAGACGAGAGATCCGTACCGATACCGGGTTTCGCCGGGTCCGCGGTTTTTGAATATTCCGTACTATACCTGTAGAGTTCATTGAGAAACTCTAGGATTAGTCAATTATTTATTTGGGGAAGTAATTTAACTTTTCTAATTGATCGTCGCGCGGTAGCCAGCGTCGAATCTTGAGCCAACGGGGGTCGGACGCGGGGAGTAACTAATACCCGGTCTCTAGATTAACACGAACTTGCGCCTTTTGTTTCCAATCCGACTTTCCCCTTCTTTATCCCGCATTCCGTAATGCCGCGCAAAAGCCGTGCCCGGCTCGGTCGAACCAGTTGAGTAATGATAAATGACGAGAAACCGACAGGAAGATTATCAGCGATGATAAACCGCGAGGGCAGCGTAAAAGAACGGGGCTCTCCTTCCCGTTATGACACTGAATTTATGTTCCGCGATGGAAAAAGAGGGCGGCAAAAACATTTATAGAATACGATCACGGAAGAAGAATGAAGCAGAATTTCGAGCCCAACTGAAACGCGGAGGCTCTATATCGCGATGACCTTGGAATTTCGCGGAAGCATTACTCGCTCGCAATCTTTCTACCAAGCTCGAAAACGTTACAGTATCATCAAAACGGATTTGCACCAATTATAAATATGTATCGCTAACCATCAACTTTGGCTGTCCCATGTCAACCAGTCGCAGTGAACCGGTCCCGGTCATTTTTCGTAATACTCACAATCACTTGCGCTACTGGAACTGAATTGAACCGTATACGCTGTGCTTTCCACGGTTCTTCGAGGGCGATAGATCGGAGAGGCTCCCGCGAAGCTTTAGTGACGGTTCCTCGTAGTTCAGTCCTCGTATACCGAGCTGAATTTCCTCAAAAATGTCACGAAGAGGATCATAGTGATGCGTCGTTGCATCTAGTGTATGAATTGCCGTGTAGAATATTTAGCATTTTAGTGTATCGAGTCAACACAATCGTTTTTTTCGATCAGTCCATTTTTCAACACAATGTTATTTGATACCGATGTAACACTTTTTAAATGTCACGCTAACATTGGTTGGATTACGTTTTACACAGAGCCATGTTATTGCCAACATAGAGCTGTGTTACTCGATCACTACAAACGAAATGTGTTGACATAACACTAACCTTGTGTGAAAAAAAGTCGTCGACGCAAATTTTTGTGTCCGATTTGATGGACATTTTTTTACTGTGTACACACGACGATTTGAATTTCCCTGACCGCCTTCGTTGAAGGTACGGGTTACGTGGGCTTCAAGGACGCAAAAAACCATGTTTTCTCGATTTTTTCTCCACAGAATTATATATATAATTATGCGATTGAAAATGTCAAGCGCGTCAAAGAATAACATTTTAAGGGTATTTTGAAAAATGTTTATATTTGTAAAAATATTGGAAATTCAGCCGGTGGAACCTGATTTCCGGAGACCCCTAAAAGAAGAGTGTCCTCGCGATGGGGAAGGATAACTCGTGATAGATTCATTTGAAATCTAATAACCAAATATTGTTTGTTACTAGAAAGGCGTAGTGATTGTTTTACTCGCGTTGAATTGCATGATAATGTAAGGAATAAATTATCGTATCGTTATATAATATTTCGATCGGGCCTCGAAATGTTGCATTTCTGATATTTTATCCGTAGGTCTTGTTTTAAATAACGTTCTACGATAGTTTCCACTCGGCATGAGAAAATTGAACGCTGTGAAATTGACTGTTGAAAAATCGTGAAGCTTAATTTTGATGGTACTGGACGTTAGAGTGGTTTGAAATGAATGTATACGATTCCGAGACCTTGGAGAATTTGGAGATTTGAGGCGACCGAAATTAATGCTAAGGACGTCAACGCTTAAAGAAACTCTCGAGTGTGAAGGACTTGGAGAGTTGAGAGGGAGATGACAACTCGAGTGGAAACTGGCAGATTTATTATACTGGAAAAAGGCAAAGCAGAATCAGCGTGAAGCTCGAGTCGTTTCGAAGAAAGTAGCGAGCAATTTCGAAAACAAAGACAATCTTCTGAAGATGACCCTACATCATGGATCTGTTTTCGCTCGTATTTTTACGTCTCTCAGCGAAACATGGTTTCGTTCAGCGTGCGGAGGGATTGGAGAAAAATTGAACATCTTGGAAGCGCAAAATCAATCAAAGCTCTCGTCACTAGTTTCCGATACGGTTCTAATAAGAAAGTTACGCAATCGTTGCGCAAGATTGTTGCGGCACGGAAGTTTCCGAGGCTTCCGCCATCACACGAACTCTTCCGTTCTCCAAGCTCATTTCTTGAATCAATGGAAACGAGTCCATTTTGGGAATTAAATAATATTTCGGCGGCGATCGATGACCGTGGAATGGCGAATATAAGGCTCGTGGCCTTAATGTATAAATGGCAGAAAATGTATAAACAAAATACACAGCTCAAGTACAGAATCTTATTTTCGTAATTACGCGGTATTGCAAATTTCAGTTACGCGGTATTACAGTATCAGCGACCCGATTCGACATCCATCACAATACGAGGTGTAGAAATAGGCTATTCGTTATGGCATCACGCTACGTGAGCAAACACATGGCCCAACCCAGCCTAAAATGTCATTTTTTGTCCAAAATCACCATGGAATTTTCAATGCATGATTTCATCCTACGTTACAGGTTGATACGAATATATTCAATTTTTTGCACGTTGTTCGGAATGCAATTTATTGCGCGTATTTTGGTTCAGCTTTCATAGCATGTTCTTAGAAATGTTAGGTATACGCAACGAATTCTGTAACGATAAGTTATACGTAAACGTACAATAAATTTTGTGTATAATAATTTCATTTATTGGTTTTTAGTTAGATGCCAGTGATATTCTTAGCCACATATTATACAACAGTGGCCAGTTGATACTCGTACGAGTAAATGTTGCCTAATGCGAAGATGTTCGGGTAGTTGGATAAGAACATCTGAAAATTGAGTGGTCGAGAATCAAAGTTAGAATGAGTTGGAGGAAAAATGACTAAAACGAATGCCGAACACTCTAGTTGATAATTATGACGTAAGAAATAAGTATTTCGAATATTTTCGATTTCTGTCCGTGTTCGGGATGTCCACGATTATCCTTGCGATTCTCTGACCGTCGACTGCGAATTTTTCATGATGATTAATTCTGCCGTCCGCAGTTTGGAGAACCGAAGAGTAGAATAGGGGAGACCGGGACAAGACGGCCCCCCTGGGGCAAGAAGGCCCACCTCAAAAATTAACCAAAAATTTTTTAAATTTTTAAATTAAAATCCAGTTGTACAGTATTTGGTAATATGTTTGGAAAAAAATTAAAACACTCAATTTTTTTCTACAGTAGTGAACAAATTACTCGTATTATATCAAAAAAGCTTATTTCGAGTAATATAAAAGTAAATACAGTTGTTAAAGAGAAAAATATAAACATTTATAACGCGGGAAATTTTTTGACAATTAAAAAAAAAAAAATCATTTTTTTTCGGAGGGGGCCGTCTTGCCTCAAAAAAATAATTTTTTTCAGGAGCTTCAACAAAATTTTAGTGAATTGAGTTAAAGTTGGACGAGAGTAAATCGACTTGATGGTTAAAAGCCACAAAGAATAATAATCGGCTTAGGTGGGTCGTCTTGCCCCGGTCTCCCCTAACTTTCAGTATTTTATCGCACCTGCGTACCTATGCATATTTTTATAGCTACGTAGTTAGACGCGCCTTACCGGTGCTCCGTGCGATCCCACCTCGAAATGCGCTGTGATATGGGCTATCATTATTTAATCTGTTGAAAATCTCCGGAAAAGGTGAGATGTAATATCCCTGTCGCGATGTAATTGGTTACGCGGATGTCAGTTAGGATAGGCTAGATTTTCTAAAAATCATGCGTTTTCTTCACTTCTGTTTCAGGTGTTACCACCCTGGAAGGCGACCAAATCTGGAAGTATATCTTTTAAAATTCGAACAAACGAGCCGAATGGCTTGGTGATGTACAGCAAAAGCGGCGGACACGAGAGGGTGAGTTTGGGCATTTTTTATTTCACTTTTCATTCGATATTTATTATAATTTGTCCGGTCTCGCTGCTCTGACACGTCGTTATTATCAATTTATAATCGCATAATGCTTCTCGACGAAATTTTCTCGCAAGAATTCTCGCTCGATACGCACGAGGTTCGCGCGTATCAGAAGTTGATGAAATCTCGATGCTGTGAAAATCTACCGACGCTGGAAAACAAAAACGAAAAGTTGGCGCGAGCTTTTGTAAACGCGTCAACGTACTTCAAACAAATGATAACGTTAACCGCGGCGCAACGCTGCTGACGAGGAACTTGCGCGGTAGTTATTTTCTCTGCGCGGAAATGTCGACAACAACGGAATGCTTCGGTTCGCGCGGTTAACAATAATTATTAACCGCTGCGCGTGGCAGAGCGGAGATGTGAAAATATTAAATGCATTTTGCCAGGTTGCCGTGCATCGGGAATGGAGTTTCGAATAAAATCTCGTTGAATTAATAATTTCATTCGCAATAATGAATGGAGTTCCATTTCATTGGTTGTAAACTTTTCGACTGTTATTCGATTTCCAAACGACGAAGCGAGCCTCGCATGATCGATCATTGGCTATCCTACAATCAATCAAATTCCGTCGAAGCAACCTGAAATTTTGCACTCCCAATGAAATCTGATCTCGAGTCGGCTATCCATCATATTTTTCTAACGTGCAACTCAATCTTCTCGCGACAAGACTCAAGCTCTCAGCGAATAGCTCAACGATATTCGCTGCCTATTCATTGGTCGACGACTCGTCTATTAAGGATATATTGGCTGCACAATCCGAGTAAAATACGAGCAAATTTGAAAATTCACAACTTTTATAACCTCATATACGCTTGTATGATCATGAAAGAGATTCGTATTGCGTAACAGGGTCGAATAGTGCCTGGAAATATATTTTACGGAACTTTTAGTGAGTATTTGGAGTAATTGGCGAATATTCATGATCCTCGGCACAAAAATGTTGGCCCCAAAAATTGTTGACCGTTACTGAATTACACTGCTGTCGCTATTCCTGTGTCGAAAACGCATCCGTCACCCAGCGGCTTCACTTTCTAGCAGTTTTCTCAGAATTTATTCTAAACGAGACAGAGAATAGTATTGAAGTTTCTAATACTAGCTTATGACAGTTTTCCATGAGAGTTGATGTTGAAACACGAAAACTTATAACATGAATAACTCTGGCACGGGTTAGACGATCGCGTCCAAATTTAACACAGATGTTCAGAACAAATGTAAGAACAATCTGTATAATTTTCATCGTCCTGGCACCATTTTTACTCGGTAATAATTGCTCAATGAGGAATATGTGAGAAATTATTGATAAATTGTCAGAACGAAATATCTATTTTATTAAAAGATTTGACGAGAACGTAAATAATACGGATATATAGATACTTCTTGCAGTTTTTGGCTCGATCTTACAAACCTCGCGTTCAGTAATTCTGAATCAACAGCGTGGCTAGTTTTCCCTCGTTGTTGTATCGCGATCCGTATTTGTTCGAAAAATATCCATTACGAGTCGAATAAAAGACGATGGAAACTGAATCCCGGACGAATTCCCGCAAGAGATTACGCGTATCAGGTGCATCTCGATTGAAAATGGAGACTAAATACAATTATTGTAGAAAATGAACTGATTCGACAAATTATGCATCTTCCTTTCGATCCGATCAGTTGTTACTCGGATATAGATGAGAAAGGGGCATGATGGCCTCCCTGAAAGATGTGGTCAGAAAATTTGTTTTCTCTTCTCGTGCAAATATGATGAGTGGTGTATTCGCCTATTTCCAAGACATTGTACGATTTTCGAAGCAAAATGGCTCACCCAAAAAAAATAGGTGAAAGAAATGTCAGCCGTAAAAACTTTTTTGGAGCCAAATCTAAGTAAACAGAGTATTTAAGACGGAGAAAAACATTTTAAACGTGAAAAATAATTTCTGAGAGCCCTCATAATTATATTTTTACTCGACTGCGATAAAATTACCATATTCCATCCCTGCAACACGGGCAGAAAGTGATCAATTTTCGACCAGACGCATGGAAAAGTGATTTTGCGGGCAGAAAAGTAAATTAGCGGGCCGAAATGTAGGTTTGAGGGCAGAAAAGAAAATTTTAGCGGGCAGAAAAGTACATTTTGGCGGGCACAAAAGTAGATTTAATGCGATAAAATGCTCTATATCTCGAGTAATATCAATCTTGGCGATTCAATTTATCAGACCTTTTTTGTAGTAAGGTAAATTCCCTACAAGTTTGTCATTTACATTTCTCATGTGGGCCAGTCGTTTATGAAATAACGTCAAAAAACAAAAATTTTATACAAAAATCAGATCAAGTGACCCGTAGAATCTTACAAGTGCAGATTACAGCTACGCCGCGATGGGCATTTTTGTGGAGCATTTAGTCTTGAGTAAATCGGACTCTGCATAAGACTGTACAGAATCGTAATATTCTTACGCGAATAAGACGGTACAATTGAACGTTCCCTGTTTTTCTCCGTTACAATCAGTAATATAGTTAATAAATTCCGTAAAACTTGGCCTTGAATATCGATACAATATATTCATGGCGACGTATTCTTAAAGACGATTAATTTGCACGTCTCCACTTATTACATGACATAGATGCTTCATTAATTATTATTTATCATCGGTCTCATAAGGACATACATTCATCGTCGTAGCCGGATACATGCAGACTGGGGAGAGAAACATGGCGACATAGTAGAATTTACAATAACTTCCAGGTGACGACACGAGCCGATACAATTCGCACATCTTACCTCTACCACTTTTATACTTCAAAAATGCTCCAAATACGTTAAAAATTCGTTTTTGGAGTCGGGGGCTCTGCCCCCCCGATCCCCCGGCAGGACTTCGCCCCCGCGTCCCGCCAAAGCTCTGCCCTGGACCGGTTTTTCGACGTATTATTTGAGATGTATTGTTGTTTGAATATATGTGTACTGTTACATTCAATATCTTTCATAACCTATATATAACATATATTTCATGATCTACACCCATATATTGTACAGCTGTGGCGTTGTTGGCATAAAAATATGGCTATTTTATCGTAATCAAGTCAAAAGTAATACATTCCGCACGGATGGAGCCGATTTTTACTTCGTGCTCGGGCAGCAAACCTCGCACTGGGCGAGAATCACGCACTTTCCTCCCTAGTAGCACAATGTACTATTTCTTTCCATAATTAGCGCTGGACCATTCAACTTGTAAAGCCCCGTGTCGAACTTTGGCGATTCTAACTCGTGATACAAAATGTGTATACCACACGTGAAGATCACGAATCATGGACCATAGATTGGGCCAAGTGGTATACCTATCCGTGCTTGTTTAGCGCCTGTCATCTCCCACCCCATTGGACTCGAATTTCGTTAATCCCAATAGTACGGCAAGGCGGAGGGCTTGCTGGGTCACCAGTTCTCAAACGTCCTGATTTTTTATACGGGGCAAGATCAAAGAAAAAGTATACAGCGCTATACCAACCACCCCAGAGTATACAAAAGAGCGAATCAGAAATGCTCGTAGAGTGAGCGACAGAAAAATTTTACTACGCTGCAACGAATCTCTTATCAAACGAATTGAAAAATGTATCGAGGTTGACGGGCGTCATTTGGAGCATCTGTTGAAATGATTTTTTTTTAATTTCTGTACTTTACTGTTGTATTGGATACCTGTCATTAATTTTAAGATATCTGTATGAAGTTGATGATGCATAAAAAGCTATTTGGGATCCTAGTTTTTCATTTCTCTTTGTGAAATGCGAATTTGTGAGAAAAAGTACGCATTTCAATTAAAAAAGCAATGTTGACCTCCGTCTGACCTTGTGAACCTCCTCCGAATGAAAAGTACGATATCGCAGTGTTTTACTACCTTCGATGAACCTGCAGTATTATTTCAAACACTTTTCTGTAAAATCCATAATTCTCGAGATATTAGACTGTGTCAATTTAAGTGGGACATCCTGTATGTAGAACGTATCAAGTATCGTATATCGAAAAATTCGAGTTCAAGATTCGGAATGAATGGGACACAGCCCCCCATAAATCGATAGAGGAATTTACTACGGTGACTCGCGAATGTTTGTATACCTATCTAGACAGCAATATGACTCCTGAAATAATATCTAAAGAGTTCATATTTATGATTTCGACGTCTGAATTATCATCGAAAAGAACCCTTCGCGAAGTTCTAAAGACGTCGAATGCGCCGCTTTAGGAGCAACTCTAGGCTTCTCAACAAGAGTTTATAGGGAATTCTTTTTTCTGACTTCATAAATAAACATACTTTGAGAACTCTTTTTTTATTCTTAAAAAAGACTTGCCGAGCAACTCGATTTTCTGATTTCTCAATGATGAAATCATAAAGATTTCATATTTAAGAAGTCTAAAATGAGACTTCGTTGGGACTTCTTATCGTAGATTTGTAAGGTGTTATCATAGGTATTAAAAATCCTTCTCATAATTAAATTCAATATTATTTATTGAAACCAAGTGTTTGTACTGTAATAAATATCATAAGACAAATGTAGTATATATTATAATATGTATTATCTATGCATACCTATTATATCATATTTCGTAATATCACTCATTTGATATCAAAATAATTTCCAGATTATCAGTGCCTATAACAAAAAAGTGACTTTTTTGATATAAAAAGATGAATGAATGGATTATTATTCTCAGTCTTTGGGTTTGAGGTTTTCAGCTGCACACTTGATGCGATCATTATCACGTTGAAGAGAGTTTTTACTTGCACCATTTAGAAAAGTATTGAATAATTTCTGGAATTTAGTTCCAAAGCATTAATATTATCATGATTGCCATCGCGAATGCTATCATTACTATTATCAATATTATCATCATCACTATTACTGTTATGCGTGTTATTACAAGTAGAAATATCAGCAATTCCACTAGTATAATTTGATTCAGCTGATTTGAAATTGGAATCATCACAACTATGATCATTATCATTAATTATTTCATTATCATTATTATTTGGATCATCGTCAGTTAAGCGAAAATTGATCGGATTTTTTGCACATGTAATAGTATCCAAAATTAATTCTTGACACTGTTTTTTCAATCTACGATTTTTCTGGCTCTTAGACAATTATTGAAATCGTTTTCTAAAAGGCATCCTGGCAAGAAATATGTTTAATTTATCAATAATTCGGAATCGTTATACATGTATATCAATTTTAAAAATTCATTAATATGTTATACCTGAAGAACGAATTGATGATCGATGATTAATGTCAACAAAAACCGGAACGTACTTTGTAGTTATTGTAAGAAAAATAACGAGAATACCATACTACCATACGCATGCGAATGTAAATCTAACTAAACTTCGCACAAAAATACTTCTTAAAGAGCTCATACTTTGATCGTCCTACGAAGTCAGAAAGAAGGCTTGTCGAAGAGCTCGTATTTTTGACGTCTTAAGAAGTCAGGAAAACATGCTTCTCGAAGACTTCTTCGGTGAGCGTTCTGAAAAGTGAGGTGATTAAGACGTCATGGTTAGATGTCTTATGGACGTCTTTAAAAAGGCGTCCTCGAGACATCTCTCTGATTTGCTTCCTGTCTGGGTACGTAGTAGACACAGAATTGCTTTTGAGTTTCGTATATTTTCCTACGATCGATAAAACAACCGAGCGAATTTATCGTAGAGGCGGTTCGACGAAAATTTGAATTTCAGGAGTTCTAATCCGTATTCAACGAGGCAGTTGTTTTACGATCAGCCCATGTATAGCCAATTCGAAATTCAGGACGGGCAAGTGATTTCCGAGGTATTTTTTACGCTCATTTCGAAACTTTGTACGAGCGTCGACGATTTCGTACAGAATTTTTGGGGACTAAATACATCCAACAGTAAGAGGAGTATAGTACAAGTTCCAAGAGCACCGTATCCGTGCAAGGAATTTCGTACTGACCGAAATATTATCGTAAAATACTTCATTTTGTTGATATTTTCTGTCATAAACTTGAAAAAACTCGAGATCTCTCATACAATTCAGGACAAGACGTTTGGAGAGGTCCAAATTATAAAAGTCACGCCAGAGCATCGTTGCACTACGTTAGTTAGAGCAGTAAAACACCTATCGCTGGGTGTCACGCAGCCTATTAGTTATTTTTCTTTATTCTACTTATGGTCAGGCTGTGCTCTGACATTTCGTTTTCTTCCTCCTCATTTGCTTCACTGATATCCTTCTCTTGTCAAAATATCCAAAAATATTCCCCTGAATAATCCTAACGATCCAGCGCTCCGATTAGCTAGAATTGATTAATTTATGTCCATTCAACTAATAATCCGATTATGAGATAACACGAGACCTGGTAGCTCCATTTATGTTCGGAACTCACCCTGCTAATTATAATTATGATAATTATTATAATTATCGACGACGAATTGAAATTCTGCCTGTTCATGAAAACTGGTTTGAAAAAGTGTTTGAACTCTGGCATAGCGTTCGTTATCGAGTAGCAAAGTACCTGTGAATTTTAAAACAGCAGATTAACAAAAGACTCGCGAGTAATTAGTGGTCTGGCATTCGAATCGTTGATTCTTTTCTATTCCAGCACAAAATTTTGGGGAGATATTATTCGGAGGTGGTTCAAGGCTACAATTTTATTTTCAACGCGAGAGTGGTCGTGATATCTATTACGTATTTGATTTTTTTCCTTACCGTGCTCCTGATGATTGTTTCTCATACCGTGACGCGCTTTGTGAAATAACCGTTGATTTATTGTATACGTAGATTTGCCGAGCTAATCTCACACCAAGCTCTTGACTTTCAGTCGGATCTTTTTGCCTTCGAAATTCTCGGAGGACACTTGTATCTCCATGTCGACCTTGGAAGCGGAACCGTCAAGGTCAGAGCGTCTCGACGTCGCGTCGACGATGGTGCTTGGCACGACGTCGCTCTACGACGAGAGGAACGAGACGGTCGCGTGAAAGTTGACGGCGTGGTCGTTGAATTTCGTACGCCAGGTAAGAGATGGAATTGCAAATATTTACTATTCACTCTATACAATCGTCCGCGACGAGATGGCGACCGTTTATCATCCAATTTCCATCCGAGCGAGTCTCGGCTAGAACGCGAGTGATCTGAAATTTTGACACCGCGAAACGGCTGAAGTTGCAGAGACGATTGCGAGTTCAAAATCGAATCCCTCATTGGAGTGTTGCGATTCGTACGCTTGCTAAGAACAAAATATTAATTGTAAAATAAGATTAATTGTAAGTCACAGTCATGGAACAGTACTCGTTTATCCATGCTGATGTGATAGAAGCAGAGAATATTTGGAATATTTGAGTGTAATTTATTCGAATGTTCTGAAATGACGCAGGTATCATTTACGATAAATTATACGTCCGTCTCTGCAGTCAAAAGAATGTTGTAGTGTTGCGCATTGTCGGATCCGCAGCCATTTTCGCAACTATTTTCGACAAATGATACGTGCGCGAGCCGCTAATATTCAAGTTTTGTGAATCTCGTCGCAACGAAACGGAATACAATTATTATTTGCATTGGGCACGTTGTCGTCGATCTCGGGAACTGTAGCACAATTGAACAGATTTCTATTCCTCGAAAAATGTCACGTGCCTCGAATCAAATATCTACGAAATAGTTCAATTTGAAGGAGTTACCTCGGTCATAGAATTGACAGAACGGTTTTCATCGAACGTGGTAAATTGGTAAATATAAATCCCAAGAGCCCTGAGTTGAATTTTCGTAAAGATTCACCAAATCACGTAAAAGCTTTTCAATGAATAAACGAAAGATCATTTACCTAACGCTCAGTCAAATTATCGATTATCTAATATTGCACTGATAGGCAATTGTTTATGTTTTTGAGGATTCTCTACACGATTCTGATGTTACTTTTTTTTGTTTTAAAATCATCTTCACGAAGAATTTGACGTCTTATTTGATCATCTTTTGAAATCTACGATAACACGAGCCGGAAAATAATGGGGTCATGTCAGTTTTTGGAATTTGGAAGGGTGGATCATTTACGAAGTAATTTTCTGCGTAGGATACAAATCCGAGATTAGAGTTGGCCCATCGCGTCAGGATTTTTAGATTATGCACCCAAAGAATGGCGTTCTGTAGCTATTTTAAAGTCAAATACAGAGGGCAACAAATTTTTCTATTCTTATTTATCTTTTCTCAGAAATATGAATAGTAACGCATCAGTGCAATGCTAGATAAGAGTTTGCAATAAGGAGAAACAAACGTTGACAAAAATTGCGTCAACTACAAGTGAAAAACAGCACACAAAATGTGTAAAATTCAAAACGTTGTAGACGTAAGGTGGGGATATATCGAAAGGATAGGGGCTGGGATGGGTTGAAGTTTGTTGTGGGTGCCTCAAGAAATCTTTTTTGGCCGGCTATAACCCTCCGGGCACTGGACACTCGAAGACATTTGCCTTGTTAGTTTCGTGCCGTTTTTGGATTTTAGAATTTAAAATTTCTCCAGTTGTCACATCCTAATTCCAATAGAATCTGTTCGATACGTCCTTGTCTCGGATTTTCTCCTCATTTATTTTTAATAGTCCACGATGTACCCCTTGTGTACACCCACAACCCTGATCAAGTACGTGACCTTTTAAATATTGCTACTTCGAACACGCTCCGTGGGCAGGAAATTTCCTGGAATCATTACGATCAGTATTTATTTGCTTCGTGACCAATTGATTGTGTAACCGCTGACAGAGCCGTGATGAAAGACGCTTGTTTGGTGTCGTCCGCTGAAGTTTTTTCAAAGAATTCGTAAAAAATCAGAGCTGCTTTATGGTATTTGCACGCGTTCTTTCAATTTTGTACCGGATCCGTGTAAGCTCGTTCCAGCCGCTCGAGAAATCAGCGCGATATGCCTGCAGCGACCTAGTTCCTGGCTACAATATCGAACCCACATTCCTCCCACCCAACGATGTACCCCGCACTACTTCGAAGTATTGACTTCCTGCCCAGCTGCAAGTGAAATCAGTAATCGGCAATATGAACGATTTTGGTATTTATTTTACATTAAACAATAAAATAAATTATAATTATAAATTTTAAAAACCGAAGAATGTCATTTTTTAAACTATCGGTGACAAAAAATAACTAGTTGGATGTATAGAGAATATAATTTTCATAAAAAATAGTATTCCAGAAAAAAAAAAAATTATTCAAATAACTAACGTTTCAGTGGAATTAACGAAATTTTTTGGTACTCAACGAAAGTACACGAATTGAAATTCAATACAACAGTTTTGTTTATTTGAAAAATGTGTAACCTGTCCGCGAAGAGTTACGAAATAGTTGAATATTCAGTAATTAAATGAATAAAAATCACTCGACAACGAAATATTTCGTATTGGAAAAAAAAGGTTACTCAATATCTCGAGCGTGGCGGCAAACCAAAAACAAAACAAGAGAAAAACATGGGAAAATATTTAAAAACGTCGTTCGATCAGAGAACGATGGATGCTCGTAGACGTCGAATATTTCGCGGCTCGGAATTTGGAGAACAAATTCGGAGAACGAATTTGGAGCTTGAGAGACTCGATTGGAGAGCAGAAGCTTTTCCATTCGGCATTTTGAGCGCAATGGTGATAATAATAACGAGTCTTCGGGATGCGCGCACACCACGAACGAGTATAGCTGAACAAAATCGAATTGTTCTCGGCAATCTGATGCGGAAGTTCGGTGTTTGTTTTCATCGGGACGAGATCCAGCGTGAGCCTGCGTGCACATTTTGCGACAGGTGTGGAAATTAAACGTCAACACGTCTCAGCGTGACGCGTGTTGTAAATGAAGGTTCGTTAACGGCATGAAAGACGTTGGATGTTCGATAATAATCAATTGGTAGCCGACCGTGATTGGAAATACTACCAACATACAGCGGCTAAAACAAACGCGCGAAGCTCCCATCGAGTGAACCGCGAGTTATAGAATTACTTCGCAAAACAAAATTATTTCGCTGAACTGTGTTATCTATTGGGAACCGCATAAAGGATCGTCGAATGCACAGACTAATTCTGCAACCTCGAAGAAACCGTGTTGAAATGCGAAAACTGCACTCATATCATGGTTTCTGACTATCTTCGGTACGTTTTTACAATTCGTGAATAAAATGAAAATGTATCCGCCACAAATCAGTTTAGCGAGTTGAAACGTGCAGAACTACTCTCGATTTACATTTTCCTTCAATTGAGCTCATTTTGTTAAAGAAAAACAGTCGGACAAAAACTTTAGACGACGAGGACAAAAACGAGAACTTTTTTCGGTGCTCAAGGTCGAACGAAGGTCAACTTGTTCGAACTGTTTTTCGATTCAAGGTCATCCTACGGAGTTGAGGGAACGGGCACTTAAAATGGGACACCCTGTGCGGACTCACCGTATTTCTCACGATTGATTCGATAAATTCGATCCGTCGATAGATTCGATATTTGCGCTCGCGTATGTCAGATCGATTCGCATGAAACGTTTGTCCAAATTGTCCAATTTACGAATGCTATGGAATAAAATTGGCAAAAAATGAGTATATGTAAAATGCGAGCTCGTCGAACGATTCTTACCCGGATATCCTTCATATTTTATATCAACGAAATAACGAAATGGCGGGAAATCTGTGAATGTGACAAAGCTGGGTCAGCTATTCGAAGGTTGACGTAAATATCCACAAAAGCTCGACGAAACGTGTGGGATTTCCATGTAGCTGAAAACAGCCTTTTCCTGAAGGGATATTCAAAATGAAGGAACGATCCCCGTCGGACCCTGTTTTCGTAAACCCACTTACTTTCAACCTCGGTAAAAAATGGTCGCTATACTTCGCTGTAACGGCGGTGTTGGAGCGGGATTTATACTTTCATTTCCACATATCTCCGCGAAAAGGGAACGGTCGGAGCTATTTCTTCGTTCCGCCCACGTCCTCTGCTGGTAATTACCGTCGGTCTCTCTGAAAAATACGTACGACCAGACTTTGGCTAACCAAAAATTAAAACCCGAGCTGAACCAAAAAAATAAATAAATCTGTAATTATTGCAGATCTAGCGAATATCTGCCCGATGACAGTTTGAAATTCCAGACGGATCTTGGAATATTCCACCCTCGAGGCTAAATCCCGAAAGCGTGATCCAATTAAATTCAAACTCCGCTGATTTATCCCCCCTTTTTTCCTCCTCAGTTTAGTATACCACGCGAAATTAATTGTTCGGCAAAGTTTCGAGTTCGTTTTATAAATAATATATACGTAGCTGCTGTTCGAAGCGAACGTCGCGCTCGTGGCTAGTTACTCGTGCTGAAAATTAGGCTGCTGATCCCAGCGAGACTGACCTTCGTTAGTCTCAAAAAGCTAATCGGGAGCCTCGCCCTAGGTATTTTCGCTAACGCGTACTGTTTCAAAACGTGTTACAACACGCGAACGTTCGCTAGCTCCACGCGCCTGTTCGTCTTCGTATTTTCCAAAGTTATGTAATCTGCACTGCGTTTGAGATGCGAGAGCGAAGTATTCAAAGTCGGTAGCTCTGTGCCGAGAGCACGAACTCCCGAGGTAACCGTAGTAACTTCGACGAGAGAAATCGGTGCGAAAGCTGGGAGCGCGAAAGATGTTACCGAGCGTGGAATTCCGTTATTGTGTTAGGTGGATAAATAAACAGAAACCGAGGTTCCTGTCCACAATCCGTTGGCCCGAGGGTGTCGTGTTGGTGAGTTGCGGCCACTTTACCATTATACGCGCGAAACTTCGACGAGGTTCGGGGAAAGGGAAGTTTCGACCACGTGGAAATGCTGGATGCAAAGTTTCATCGCGAAACACGCGACACCATTCGATTACCCACTCCGGATCATTCCTCAAAGTCTAACTTCCCTCCGTTTCGCGTATGTACTTATGAAACCTACGACTCGCCTTGTCTCGATCTACTCACCACCCTGAATAGGTCTCCGCGTACCTCATCGCGAATCTACTCCGTGTTTCTCCGACGTCAAATCGTTGTTTTTCGAGAAGGTTCATCAATCGTCTACGAATCCTGTCTCACCCCGGTAGGCGGAACTGTCGGATCATTGTGACGATCCTTTCGTCTGGAAAAGATCTTCGCATTGATACTCGACATTGTTGTGTCGCTGGCGCTAAACAACACCCTAATGTATAGCGAAAGACGAGTGGTTTGGAAACCCGCACTGTGTTTCTAGTCCTCGTGAAGCTAACATCTACGATATAACGTTGACGAGAAATCGTTGAGGTTTCGAAAACGAAAACCGCGAGGATTAGATTGAACTAGAATTTTATCGAAAGATTCTCGACGAATCAGAATAAAGTTTCTAGAATAGCAGGCGCGTTTGCCCCGACACTTTTGGTCCACCTTGGAAGGAAGACCTCGTAATATTACCATTTTCGAGAATTGCATTTGCGCGGTAGAAAATGCATTCAAAAAAATGCATTTTCCGCAGTCAGAACTTGAGTCCATTTCAAGTATTATTAACCAAGTTTTATTGAACATTTTATCATCAACATTTATCATTTTATCATTCCAACATCTTCACTGTCTTGGTCTTCGAAATATAAAGTATCTTCTCGTTGACGAAGTATGCCGGCCACCAGGTCAGGCAACCGTTGCTCCATTTTTTTAATACCGAGAGAAATATGTCATTTGCGATTTAAAAAATGTCTTATTCTACAGCATCACTGATGCAAAAAATACATTAACCCGAAATAAAAAGTTTCAATCGCGGGTTTCCTATACGCCGTCTACAAGCCTGGGTATTTCATGTCTATTCCGGATTTGACCTGCGCGAAGTAGCTGCTCTAGGGCACTGAAACTTTCAACTTTCCGCGTTAATTCCCTTTTTCACATAACTTTTTTCAGAGAGAGGGAGTCGCTCTATACATTCGGTTCGAGAAAAGTTACTGACCGAAATTGTTTGGGAACCAAAAGGAAAAATACTCAGGTTTACGAACGAAGTGTTATAGTATACAGTGAAAAAGTTTTCGTCAAATTTAACCGAAAAATTGTGTTAACGATTTTTTTCCACACAAAATTAGTGATCTCTCAACACACTTTGTGTGTAGTGATAAAGTAACGCAGCTTCGCGTATAACCAACATCAACTAAAGTTAAAGTAACATTTAAAAAGTGTTGCTTAAGTATCGAATAACAATGTTGTGTGTTGAAAAACGGACTGATCGAACAACACTAACGATCTTGTTGAATCAACACGCTGACATATTAAATATTGTCCACGACAAATTTTACTCTTTACACAATGACGGGAAATTTCGTGCTGTGTAGTATCAATCGTCGAAAAAATCTATTTTTTCATATTATTTTTCATAATCCGCAAATAACTGATCAGATGGCGTTATTTGGAAGAAAAGAAATGGAAGGGGGGGAAATTCGGCAACTGTGCCTTATGCAAACAAAATAGCGACGGATATTGTATGAAACAAATAAGGTACTTAGATAAAATTCAATTTTCGACACATTCGAATCCCTTGGAAATTAGGCAAAAGGTTGAAATATCGTTGAGTTTGGGGGTGTTCAGTTGGTTCGAGGGTAGTTCGAGTCCCAATACTGTTTCTTCGGTTTCCATTGGAACGAAAAAATCAATTGGGAGGTTCGTAATTTTCCTTGTCTGCGAAACGTTCGATTTCGAATTGCAACGATGGTTGTTATATGAAATGCGAACGTTTTTGTCTGTTGAAACAGGCGTCGAGTGATGCGCGCATGGATCTGTGATTAGAGTCCGAATTAGTAGGAAAATGAATGCAAACATCTCGACCATGAAAACGAATAATCAATTAAACGTCATTAGTGACAATTACCTACGACAATTACACGCGACAGGCCGCTCAGAGGCATCTGTCACCGTGGCTAACGAGCATGTTGGATAACCAATAACTCCGTAATTGATAATCATCACAATTCGAATATTCGACGCGATACTTAATAAATTATAAACAAATGTGGAAACTGCTCAGGCAGCGGTTGGCGGCGAATTATATCTTCGAACGTTAAATCGGTTCGCGATGAAAATTCTGTATTGAGAAACATGCAAGCCGATAGGTTTTTAATAGAACGCGACTGTTCGCCACGTGCGTTTTAACTCTCATCGATTCAGTGTTATACGCAGCGATGCGCTTCTATTCGTAACTAAACGTATGAATAAATTATAAATAAATGTTATCAATATGAATAAATGTTATAAATAAATGAATACATTTATTTATTTATAACATTTATAAATGAATACATTTATTTATGCATAAATAAGTAACTGATGAAAATAAATTGTGTATAAATTATGAAATTGGATGTAAAAAAAAGAGAACAGTGCACATGATAAAATAACTCATTCGCTCCACTATATTACCATTCGCGCTTCACGCACGATCCATAAAAGTGAAAAGAATCGGTACAAAAACTTACGGTCCAAAATAAATACATACCAGTTAAAAATTGGGAGACCTTACGATGTTTGAGAGGGAGAACTATTCGATTAATTCCTGAATAAATGAATAAATTCCCTGTGTGGGAATAATATTAAAGTTATTATTATAATAACAGGACATATTATGACCTACGCTCTTCGTCAGGATATAATTGCCAATTTTGGGCCTGGTCAGGCACCGTGACCCGCGGTACGGAGCGCGTGTAGTAGGCAGGCGCCCCGTAACAATCCCTCGTAATATATCTCATATATGGGACGTACAGATACATAAATAAATATAAATAAATAGACGAGTAACCGTTGAACAAACGTTTACTGACCGTAATCGCAGAATATAATATTAGCTGCACGCTCGACGTAAATTTCATCCGTGGTAAAGACATCGGATTGGTCACAGTCGGCGTTGCGACACCATTACAAGATATCATGATCAATATGCCTTGCTTTTCGCGCAATGTTCGGTTATTACATAAAAATCGCCAAGAATAATAGATCGTGGACCGAAATTCTGCAGTACCACGAGATCAATCAACGAAAGAACTACATGTATAGATATTTGAGCTCGGGGTTCACGGCGAGAAATGTGGCGTGAATAAAAATGAAATAGTACGAACAACTTATCTTGATATTTGGTCGACGATCCCGGCTTTGCTATCTCCTTCCGAGCACAGCAATCGAGATTTAGAGATCGTCACGTCCGCTCAGTTTGATACGCAAACCCAGGCGTCCGAGTGCGAATTAAAACAAATTAAGATTCTCGCGTCACGTAATGTGTTTGGGTCGCGTGCCCAGCAGGAAGAGACCGAATTTCGGTTTTTACTCGAGCGACCAGGTCCAGCGGTACCCGTGCGACGCGTCGGCGAGATTGGTAGGGTCAACGCGCCCATTTCGATTAATACAACTGCCTGTTACAATTTATAGTAACCACGTAGCAGCCACGTGCGTGCCTGTGCTTAACACCGAACCCGATCT
Source organism: Arge pagana (assembly GCA_963969455.1). Lineage (NCBI taxonomy): Eukaryota > Metazoa > Arthropoda > Insecta > Hymenoptera > Argidae > Arge > Arge pagana. Next base: position 11,418,955 of record OZ018310.1, on the reverse strand, counting down.
TCGGTATTGTTGCCATGGTCCGCCGATCGGGGTGGAAGCGCACGAAAAGGAAAGTGGACCCACGCTGAAGGAACGATCCTCCAGCTCATCTTCACCCCCATCTCTAGCTTCGCCCAGCCGATAGGAAAACTTCCACGTACGCAAAAGATCGCCTCGGAGAGGCGAGACCCACCCTCGCAGCAGTCGTGAGAGTGACTCCGAACTCCTAGTATGACGCGGCCGCCTTGTCGCGGACGCTCCTTAACCGTGACCATTATTAAACGCCGAAGTAATTCTTCAGCCAACTCTCTCTCTCTCTCTCTCTCTCTCTCTCTCTCTCTCCCCCTCTCTCTCTCTCACCGAACCGTCACTACCACAACATCTTTCCAATATCTTTCCCATTCACACTTTGGAAACATTCCTACGTCCGCTTTAGATTCGACCCCCGAACGATGCTGCGTCCGACAGACTTGGTACGATGGGTTTCGTCTTAATGTGTCTCGCCCACGCGATTCGTGATCCTCGCGCTCGTTCTTATGGGTCGTGGTCCCCAATTCTTGAAAGGGTGACGAGAAACGCGGTCTCGTTCGATCCGTGAGTTTTGTTTGCGGCCTCCGAATTCTCGACAAGTAGTTCGCCATAAGTAATTCTCTCCTAACCATCTATATCAAAATTTCTTGACACGTTTTCTCTCTTCGACAGTTTGTATCGATCTGAATATGTCTGCGACCCTTGGACTCCTCGCGAGTTGTTTCTTCGCGTGTCTCTGTGTCATTCTTCCTCCCCCTCTCCCTTCTCTCCGAGGGTTGTAAAATTTACAATAGAAAAAAAATACATCGATTCCTTGAATTTCATTTTTTAAAAGACATTTTCTTCATAAAAAAAATAAATTTCATGGTTAATGCAAATTCGTTCCGTTAAAAAAATGAATTCAATGACTGATGGAAATGTTCCTCCATTGAAGAAATAAATTCAACGGTTAATAGAAATTCGTCGCATTGAAAAAATAAATTTAATGGTTGATGGAAATTCACTACATTGAAGAAAAAAACAAATTTAATGCTACGAACGGACTTCGTCCGTCGTTTCGACGATCGGATTGATATCGACGAGTTGGATAGATCCGACGGAAACGGCGGATCCTGTAGATCCGGGCTCCTCGGGGCGACCATCGGAAACGACAGCTCCGGTTCCGTCGATCTTGGAAAAGTAGGCAAACACGCCGATGCACGGCCGTACCGCTCTACGTCAAAGCCAAAGTAGGGTTTTCTGCTAACTTGCAAATTCTGTACGCCGACCGTCGCGGGCTACACGATGGTACCGCGAAGTTAGGAAGAGAAGAGTAGAGCCATGGTAGAGTGATAGTAGAGTCATCTCCGGATCGTCGTCTAGCGATCATCGCGATAGTCATGTATTGACAATTAATGCGGTAACATCAAGACCGGTCTAACCAACATTCACTAGGACTGGTCGATGCCTAAAGTATAGTGCATTAATCAATTGATGCTGTATCTTCGCGACAATCATCGAGTCACGCGAGTAGAGTCACCCTGGTAACCTATTGTACGATCGTAGGATAGGGCCAAGTCTTAATAAACTATCTGTATTTCCCTATAATCAGTCGCCCGACCTCGAACGGAACCCGTCACTTCCTAAAACGACTCGAAGAGTCGTCGCGCTGCTCTCTACGTTCGAGATCCAACCGCGCGGATACGTAACAATGGAAATTCGCTCCATTCGCAAATTAATATATTTTAGCTCATCGTCGATAAAAACAACTGGCCGGGTATGAAATATTTCTTCTTCGACGATGTAACGTTCGAACTACGGTTGGTGAATTTTAATTACCGACGTATCCTTTGAAAAAGATCGATCGTGCGTATTTTTCAGGCGAAGCGAAGAATTTATTTGGGGAAGGATGGAACGAAAGAAAAATAAAGCCATCGTCCGTCAAGGAAGGGGAGGCGAGAAACTGATTCGGAATTGCGACTCTTGCAAATAAACGGACGACGTTACGTGCGCTAATTTAGAAACGTGGATGTACGGCAAAACGCGCATCGCTTGTTTGCCTAACGAAGCGATCGAGCAGCCGCTCATTTCGAGTCAGCGCCGTTTGTTTATTTTAATACTCAGCATTTTTCGCGCCTCGTAGAGTTTCGACGAACTTTTCGCGCGCGAACGAAATTCGGGAATAAATACGAGGAGACGCGTCTGCTCCAGAGTCTTATTCTTCCCCGGCCGACCGACATCCACGCGAACAAGGGTTTCGGAGGGGGAGGAAAGGGATGGGGATGTCGAACCACTCCGTCATATTAGCCTACATCGTCTTTGATTCCAGTCGGGCGAGTAATCCTCGAGTTTCTACGACCTAAGTTTCTAATGATGAGAGCGATTCTCGCTGATCAAATATTTGCAACCATATCTGCTATTTGTATTTCGAAATCCTCGGCGAACTTTGTTCGGTTTATCTCCGTCGGAAGCTCACGTGAGACCTGGATGATTGTTACAGCTTCGAGATACTCGAAACCGATGAAAACTTGCACGTAAATCCGTGCCAGAGCATTACCGACACGGGGCTCGAACTTTCTAGACTACTAGCTGAAAATGATCGAGAACTGATCAGTGATTCGAATTCGAGAGCTGCTCTTCGAGCAAGAAATTTCGAGAATTTTAAAACACCCGGATCGTCGTTGATTTATTAGTTCAAAAGCTACGAGAGAGAAACTATGAATTACGCGATGCTACTGCGATCGTCAATTTTTTCAGGTAGCTCCTACGAAGCATGAAAAGCACAAAAAGTTAACGTACCAATTTTTTCGTTTAGCTATGATTTTATAGGGTGATTTAATAAACAGCCATATTTTCAACGAATCTGCAATGCATGGAATAATTTTAATATTCACTGGGACTGGGAACAAAATTTTCTATTCTAATCTCTTGAAAACATACGTGGTTAAAAAAATAACGAGAGTTGTTGTTTTTCTTCAAGAATTTTTATTTATTCATCGACGTCGATTCTATCGCTTTGAAATTAATCCCCATCGGATATAATACACTCATGCCAGCCCTTTTTCCAGTTTGAGAAGCACTATTGGAACTCACAAAAAAGTCACGCGAATATGGAGGCTGGTACGTACACTTGCAGAGACTTTCTCCAAACGAGAAACGAATACTTTTATGGTTAAAGCTTAGTCGTTTGAGAATTAAGCTGCGAAATTGAACCTTTAACAGTCAAAGTGCGAGTGGTTTAACCGTGAATCGTTTGAACATTAAGCGATTCCACTCTGATGCTTAGGAGTCGCAGTTTACGTTTAAAACGAGACGCGCTTTTGCCGTAAAATTGCCGCAAAAGCTTTGTTCGGGCATAAAAATAAGTCTCTGAAAATATGAGCTCTCAATGTTCATATTTAAATAGTCCGCATCACATTTTTCTATTTTCCATAAGATGAACACAGAAAAAAAATATTTACGCCTACCGATTTTTATCACGCGGTAATGGTGCGCGATAAAGAAAGTCTACATACATCTACGTATATATTTTTGTAGCGAATTGAAAGCTCGACAGAACAAGTTCCTATAAGATCCTCCATAAACGCTCCATGTACATACTATTTTTCCAGTGTGATATAGGAAAATCCGGCGGATTTACGAAAAATTGAACTTTGACCTTGAATAACTTTTGAACCGATGAATCTAGAGAAAAATACTAAGAGACCTTTTGTGTAGAGCGTTCAATTCTCTATGAAACTCTGCATAGAGACTTTTATTATCACGCACCGTCAGGTCGTTACGAGAATCAGAAGCAACACAAAAATTCTCCTGTTATTCTTATGGAAAGAAGAAAAGTGCGATGCGGACTACCTTAATGTTAATATTAAGAGCTCATATTTTTCGCGGAAAAAATATATCTTTTCAATCACCCTAATCTGAATGAGAGCTACTTCTATGTGACAGATTCACGGATGTTGCTATGTTGCTCACCATCAGCGAAAAGGTGCAAATGCGTTTATTGATATAGAGTACTATTTCGAAGGTCAACAATAATAGAAGAGTAATTATCACCAAAAGTTGAACGAAAAGAAATCAGATCCCAAACAATTGTTTAATTGCACGAAACTATACCTTCTATGCCAGAGAAGTGAATATTTCTTATACTAAAACTTACTTTTGAATTATTATAAATCTTAGCGTTGGACTTGAAATCGCTTAGTGGTCAAACTGCGTTGTCTTCTCAAGATAAAGAGGTATGACTCTGTGATGTAGACGACCTAATTTTTGCGTTGATCTGCATTGTTTGAGTTTGAAACGATTTTGCTTTTCAGGTATCGCAGTTTAACGATTAGAAGACCGCATTAACGTCTGGGACAAATTTCTTTGAGTGTAGCTACAGCGTTATTTTTCGCCAAAAAATGACAAACAATCAACGAAGCGTGAACAAGAATACTAGGCTAATATTTTTTGTGAAAGAGAATATCAGATGTAAATTTTTCCAGCGTTGAATGAAGCAATATTCGTCGTTGACAAGCTAGCAATGATAGTGATTTGAAGAGTATGAAAGATGTTTCTCATCCACATTGCAGCCGCACGACTTCAAATTCACAAGAGACCCAGAAATCAACGAGGAACGTGTTCTTCGCAGGGAAAAAATATTAACACTCGATTTATTTTTATCTACCCTCGGCTGTGAAATTCCGCGAAAATCGTGGAATTTCTACGCTGCGCTAAATATTTTCCTTATTGGATGACAGTAGGTCCCGGCGAACTTCGACGTCCCTTCGATATTCCAATTCGACAAATTCCAACGGGGCTGCCAATACGTTCAGCCACGAGCTGAACGTGCCAATTTCCATAAGTATATATATACGAGGTATACCCACGTGGAACGTCGAATACCATCGTAATTTCACATCACACTTACCGAACAAATTCCGGCACATTTTTCATCGTGCCTTTCCCTCGCCGGCCTCGTTGGATCGTGGTCGCCGCTGGTCTTTGGGAGTATCTCAAATGTCGTTTTTCATTCGCACGTATCACATTATTCCTCGAATTTCTCGAACCCTCGCCGACCTCACCGACAATTTAGATTGAATCTTCGGCGAGCAGGAGGGAAACTAGATTAGCTCCAAGATTTACGATAACGTGCGTTCAACCCTCGACGAATCTTCGATGTACCATCGCTAATACACGTGAATTCTGTGGGTCTATCCAACGGGCGAGATGCGAGTGTCCGTACAATGCGCGCGAGAGGAACAAACGTTTCCGGAATGATGATATTCTCTGACAACAACGAATAATCAACGAGACTCCCTATACGTTCCACATTATTTGCTTAAACCAACCGAGCGCGGAATAATAACTTATTTTTATCCCTCCACGTTCGGCAGCGACACTCATTGATTAAAACAATTGAAATGATCCTCTCACAAAAATATCATTTCATTTTTATATCAGCAACTAATCGCATTGGTTTTTAAATATTTGATGTATATCTTATTTTGAACCTCGACGTACAATTTTTCAATTCAACGACGAATCATGAAACAAATTATGTTTGAAAAATCATTGAACCAAAATGATTTGAAAGGGAAATTTCATGATGCGTGGAAAATGATTCGTGTCATATTGAAAGAACAATTATAGTTTTTGAAGTGAGAAATAACGGAATTGAGGGAGAAGAAATTGTTGATTTTTATCCTTGGGATATAATTTTGATATTTGAACAATTTATATCATCTTTTTTTTACCAAAACTTATGTCCGAAAACAGCCTACATGTTGGCGACTCGCTCTCTCCCTCTTTCCTGCAAAATCTTATTTTACGTGCCTAGCGCAATAAAGTGACATTTTACTGCGGCAGATGAAGAACGTTTCTACTGCCTATTTCAAATAAAATATTTCATCCTGTTGACTGAAATATTTCAGGCGCGAGGATTTTTAGACGTATTTTAAGAGTTTGATACGATATGATATGTACCTACGTTACAAAATGTCATGGTCAGTCGTGAACAGAGCTGAATTTGAGAGAGCAGATGAAATGCGACACATTGCAAAATACAAATGGATTTTGGGAAGCGCGCAGGCAACGAATCGTCTGTTATATTGAATGAAAATTGATAAAATCCGTAAGTTACAATGGCAATTTCGAGTGAGAGAGAGCAAGGTTGCTCATAAAACGGGAACGAGTTGATTCGTGTTTTATCAAAGTCCGCCAGTTGGGAAATATTTATTTGTTGAACAAAACGGGAAACAAAAGGTTGCGCAGCGAATAATTGAATGTTCAAACAGAATACTGGGGAAACTGCGGATTAACATGAATCATTGTCACGCCATTCGTAACGGACAACAAAGAAAGTAGGGCGATGAAAAAATACATGGTTTTTTCAGTCATGCTACGGTCATTCGTCTCTGTAGTCGTCTCTGCTCGTGTTATTACGCTGGAGCATTCACGTATGAACCGATATACGACCACGCATCGGAATTTCATTTTTTTTTTAAATTCCCCCCCGATATGGATTCTACTTTTTCCAACTTCTAAAACTCACAATTTAGCACTTATCGAGTACAAAATCGCAAGAGTTGTAACGTTGCGAGAAGACTTCAGAAGATTTCAATCGAATGTTTTTGTGAAGAGGGGTTGATCGAAGAAATTATTTGAAACAAGCGGTGGTATATCGGTTTTTCGAATGATTTTGAAACTCTCCGTTTCTCTGATTTCAGAGAAAATAGAAAGTTATTGTAAACACCCCAGAAATGAAAAGTTGAGTTTTCACTGGATTTCCACGTTTTGAGGTGCAGAGAAACATTTCCGACTATTTTCAATAGCACGTCTGTATATACGTATGTAGTATGTACGTGATCAAATTTTGGCTCCGACGACATCTCGAGAACGAGAGCACGGCTTTGATCGAATTGGGCTCAATCGACGCGGTTCTTCTCAACCTGGAACTGATCAGATTTTGGCGTTGATCGGAGGAGTAGTTTTCCCGTAATTTAAATAAATAAATAATTTAAAATAAATAACTTAAATAAAAAAATTCCCAAACATAGAATAAAATTGTTGATATCTTCGGAACGGATGAACGGCTTCGCATCAAAATTTGTACCCGCACGTTTTCGGGGCCGCTGATCAGGAATCTAAAGTCAGATTTGGAAAACTCGAAATGGCGAATCCTTTGAAGTATTAAAAAATTTAAAAATCTAAAACTGTCAAGAGTATGAAAAAACATAGTACGCATAGGAATTTTGGGTAATTAGTAAATTGTAACGATGAATAATATTGATTCGAGCACACATAACGGGAAGTTCAAAGACTGACGCGCTGTCAGCCTAAACCCGCTTGCTTGTCTATGCGAGCGCGGAGAGCGTCTGACATTCGACGAAATTCAGAAAAAAGCGATTGAAAAGTATTATCGCAGTAGGGAGGGGGTATCCTCTGTCAAAGTCAGACGCTTTCTTTAACAGTTGTTTCGCCGTGCTGATAATACCGCCGTAACTTCGCATCTAGAATCAATCAAACACACTTTTTCAGTTGATTAATGAATGTAGCGAGACCTTGACGATCGGAAATTGTTAAATTTGTGATAGATAAAACCGTTGCGGTCATTTGAAAAGAATAAACGCACCAATATATGGATAGTTAATCAGATTCGAATTTTTTTGTATGGAAATGATACTATGAAATCGAACTATGTGACAATAAAATGGATTATACTTACGCGAGTATATTCAATTTCCTCGGAAAAAAATAATTAAAATTGTGTAGTACGGAATAGTTTACTAAAAAATAAGACAAATTTGAGAAGTAGCCTGTATCATCAATAGATGAACATTTTTTTGAAATAATATTTTCATCTGCTTATTCATCCAAAGAATGATGAAACTTTCAAATTTCATAAGTAACAGATTGAGATTAGTACAATTTACTGATAAATGAATAATGGTCGGAACAATAATTATCAAAACAAATAAAAAAGTAATTCTATTATTTCAAACGAGTTGCCTGTATATTTGGCATGTGCCGTTGATCTACGCATGTTATATTTTTTTGCAGCCGCCGTTATACTACTACCATCATCAATATCATTGAATGCTTATTGCAAATGATTCGATGAATAGGAATGTAACTTGTAACATTTTTTTTGTCATCCATCTATAAAAATATTTGTGATAAGTTCAGTGTCCATTTATTGGATGCAGGTTAGAAATTTGGCACCAATAGGTGAATAGAAAACTTTCCTGTACTTTCTTGATTTTATCATTAAAATAATCAGTTAATAATTAAAATACAAAAACAATAATATCATACGTATCTTATTATTTGATTTATTTATATAATATGGACAGACAAATCTCACGCGTTCTCCGTCACATGCTTACCAAAATGCCTACTTGTGGTGGCGCTTTCGAAGTGAAACATCGCGATGTCAAATAAAAGTATTTTATTTTATCATAAAAACGGATATAAAAATGAAAAAACCATTTTCACATGACCGTATGTGTCTATATTTATCGAAAAAAAATTATTCTCAAAATTTCATTCTTTAACTTGATGTGATCAGGTATCGAAAATATACGTGTAACAGACCCTTATATAAATTGAAGTTGGCGCGATGCCCCTACCACTCTTACGTGTACTAATATAAAATTTCACCGGTTGCTCTGGTGAAAACCGAGATTCGGTCTCTTCCTGCTGGGCACTATATCGGCCGGTGTGAGAAATATAATTTATCCTAATTCGTACTCGGACGATTGGACTCGCATTTCCTACCGAGCCAACGTAGCGATCTCACGATCCCGATTGACGTGCCCGCAGGAGAGGAGCAAAGCCAGAATCGGTAGCCAAAATATAAATATAAGCTCCTCGTGCTATTTCAATTATATTCACACCAAATTTCGTACGGTCCGCGGCTGATTGTTACGTGAAATTGTTTACGTAATAATCGAAAATTGCGTCTAATAGCGAATTCTATTATCAATTGTTGCGTCATATTTGACGACGGCGTAGTGACGTCGATCTCGACGAACCATTCTCACGGATATAAGCGAAATTGGTGTTCATCGTACCGGAAATACGGTCAGCAAATACTTGTTAAATATTCGTCTCTTGATTTGTTTACGTGTTAGTCCAGTAAAAAACAATTATTATATATGTGCCCATTTATCGGGGCTGTCCATCTATTGGTGCGTTTACCCAACAATAGTGTTTTTTAACTGAAGAACGCGTGATGAAGAAAATGGGATCGTAGGAAACGCGGTAATATGGTGAAAAATGTTCCTTTGAAATTTGAATTCGATCCCTCGAACAGTTTTTGCGAGACAGCCTACATCAGGCTGAAAAACGTGATCCTCAGATAAACGAGATTAAAGTGACAAGCAGAGTAGAGTAAGCATTGAAAAAAAATTGTCAACTAATTTTCAATCGTCGATTTCTTCGCCGTAGTATCCTCCGTCAGCAGAAGTGACGTTGTTATCGTGTTTACGAAAGTTAATCCTTGTTTTTCAGGTAATAATCTCGAGAGCTTGGTGCGAAAAATATCGCATCGGAAATAACATCGAAAAATATTGCGTCGGAAATAACATCGATTACTTCCGACTAATCACGGTGGGCTAACCCCTCGGTACAAATTTCTCGTACGAGAAAGAATCTGTTGCCTCCAGGAAATAGCCAAAATTTTAGAAAAATATTTTCCTGACGTCGCCATGAAGATAAAAATAAGCGAAACAACGAGATCAGTGTAACAAAGCCGAAAACTCATTGCACAAATTTTGTATACATAAATAGCGAAATTAGATGGCAAAAGCGCAGTCTAGTTGCCGATAAGAAATGATTCGATTACTATTAGTTGCGCGCACATGACAACGAGTTGTTGACGTTAGGCGCAGAAACTATTGGCTCCGAAAACGCATCGCGTTTTTCTAAATTGTGGAACAAACGAGAGGGTTCCGTAGAATGAGAGTCGTTTAAGCCAAATTCCAACTCCGATAAATTCGAAATAATTTTCAAGTGGTTGGTGCAGGTGTTCAAGTTTTTTGCTTCTCTTGTCGTAGGTGATTCGATGCATCTGGATCTTGAGGGATTACTGTACATCGGCGGCGTTGGAGCGCCCTTCGCCCCGTTAACCGTACCCCCCGTCCTCTGGAGCGGTGCCCTGCGGCAGGGCTACGTTGGCTGCATGCGTGATCTCGTTATCAACGAAAACCCGGTCGACATCGCTGGCTACGCGCAACAACAGGACTCCGGTAAGTTTTGACCAACTGGATTACACCAACAACCATAATCAAGTCTACCGTGCACGAATTCTCAGACTCTCTACCGATCATGTGAACAACTCCGGAGATTCGAATATTGCAGAATTTCATGAATCTTCGAACTCCAACGACCAGAAACATCATTCGTCGTATTCGCTTAATTCGATCTGATCGTAGTCATCTGATGAGAGAGAACATTCGCTATGGAATAATTAGTAATTTCACGTGACACCGTTGATGAATACTCGATCGCATGAGAAAAATACGCCGTTGCGTTGTTTCCGGAAACAGTGGAAAGATACCCCTAGTGTAACTTGATTAATATTTGCACCACCTTGTAAAACTGTTGAAACACTTATATACCTACCTTTTTATTCATACGCTCTGCAATTAACTTCCTCCTTAAAATACTTATTTATTGATGTAACAGGTTTCATTCTCGAAAATATGTTCGCCTGTACTTTCTATTTAAGGTATGTGTATTAGCTAACTCAAGCAGGAATTTTTTGATCTGGGGTTGGGGCACGATACCTGCTTGTATTAAAAGGTTAGACGACTGTAAAAACGGAAAAAATGAAGCATTTTTGGAAACAAAATTTAATGGAACTACCAAAAATTTGCAATTCTGGAAAAGGTCTTTATCCACATACGATGAACAGCAATAAGTAATTTTGTACAGCATTTTTCGATGACACTTTTTTTAGCAGATTATTGGACACACCGAAACTCCTCTAATTTTTTTATTTAAAATGATGAATCAAATTTTTCACGATTGTATACAAAAATAGCTCCATCGTATTCTCCAGTTGATTCGTTATAAGTAATTTTCTGGCGATTTTTGACGAAATTTCAGACTCTTATTTTTAAAACTACGCCGATTGTGCAAAAACAATGAAAGACAGAAGTCCCTCGGAATTTGATAGCCATCTTCATATACGTTCGGAAAAATTTTAATTCGTCATCCGCACTTTCGTAAAAATTGTGAGTTATTGCTCTACATACATTTCGATAGTGAATCTTGAATTAATCAACTTCTCATCTCACACGTCATATATCAATATAATGCCGGCTGTCACTTCGAACGACGCGTAAACCGTAAAATAGCCTAAGTACAATGGCTATTATTAATTTTCCCAGTTCTGCCGAATGGGAGCAGCGAGGAATGTGAATACAGAGTGCTTGCGACTTACAAGTTCCTTTAAGAGGCATTGATATCAGCGATTGTACTCTAGAATAGCTGAAATCACGGTGTCATGTGGCGGCTATCGGCTCGTACTCGTAGGTCAAGTGCAGGTTTCTCTTCTCTAATATGTATAGTCATAGAAATAGAACAAAATTTGGTCTCAACCACCTTCATGTGGCTGAAAGTGAACGAGGCGACAAAATTATTTTACGACGAAACGTTATTTTTGACAGATGCTAAATAATCTATCATTAATCATATCTCAGCACTCCGGACACCGATTCAATCGAAATGGGGCTCAAATGAAAGCTTTTCGTGTCCGCATCGTAGAATAATATTTTTGATTTATGGTTAATTTAGTGAAAACGAAATAAAAACGGAGATTACAGGTTTGGATGCTGGTTGGAGTAGCTCTAGTGCGGGTATAGACTCGCGTACTTTTTTTAATGTACTTAGCACGAGACCGTACAGAGTTCTTTGATAACTTTCTTCGTGAATGTCAACTCCGTAAAATTGTGCCGAAAAAAATTCCCACGATATGCCTATTTCTTCTGCCTCGATAGTGGTCTAATTAACGCTTAAGACGGTCACTGATCTTGTCGTTTGGAAATGTGCCCGCAGAGATATTAACCAATGCAAAACCATCGACAGATATTATATTTTCAGTTATTGTATACGAAGCATTCTTCTTCAATCCAGCCACCCATTTTTTTCGATGTCTGAAAATTCGGAAAAAATTCTATACTTCTCTACGCGTTAGATGGACTCTCTGTGAATTTTTCCCCGGATTTTTTGTATCTTCGATGCCGGAGTTACATGTCTACTAACACTTTTCATTTCGGCACTTCTTTTTTCCTTGAAAAAATTTCAGGTTAAATTATGTGACAAATAGAAGTTTTTGAGTTAAACACGAGAGTGGAACAAGAGTAAGCTTCAGAGAAAATGAATTGTGATGGGTTTTCTTTCAATTTGCCATCGATGTCAAATTTTTCTATAGATCCTCGACACTTTTTGACTTCGAAACAATTTTGTTTTTTACAACAGTTTTCGGAAAACAATCTCATATATTGACACTTAAAACTATTTGGCTCAATTGAAGTAGTTGCTCGTTTTATATTCCTACAATGATTTAAAAAAAAGAAAAAAAATCGTTTTGACGTTGAAAAGTGTCAACGATTTGTAAAAAATGTTGACATCGATGGAAAGTTAAAAAAAAACTCGCTGCGATTTATTTTCTTCAAAGCTTACTCTCGTCCCACTCTCATGTTTAACCGATAAACTTCTATTTGCCACATCATTTAACCTCAAATTTTTTCGAGAAAAAAAATATCGACATCCGTGAACACGGCATTTGTAACCTTATTTTACCATGTAGACCCTTAATATCAGATTTTTATGACAGTCAAAAATTTTTTTTAAGTTGCACAAAAAACCTATAACTTGTATACAAAAAATGTTAACGTCTTAATTTACCGTAAATTTTTTTTAATAGACATGTAACTTTGGCGTCGAAGCTCCAAAAATATCCAAAGAGTATCACGGAGAGTCCATCTAACACATAGAGAAGTATCATTTTTTTCATAATTTCCAGTGACATCGAATAAAATAGGTGGCTAGTTTGAGGAAGAATGCCTCATACTCCCTATCTCTGATTTTCCGGAAGAAACCGACGTTTGCACAAGTACTTGAAAAATAACGACGACGTTAATGCACCTATGATCTCAGGCGGATAACAGTAAGAAATTAATCGAGCAGTCGATACCGGAGCAAATTTATGTTTCATTATATGCAAACTTCTCGAAATGAGTTTACCAAGGCATCCGAAGGCGTATTTATTCAAGTGTGATTCGCCCAACAAACAAGTCACGGAAGACAGTCGACGTAACACGCATCTATCAAACGACGCATACGTCTCGAGGAGAAGGAAAAAAAAGAAATTCGCTGTGGACAGGGTTCGAACCTGTGCGGGCATAGCCCATCAGATTTCAAGTCTGACTCCTTAACCACTCGGACACCGCAGCACGAAACTGTTATCAAAAATTCGTGAAATGCTCGCGCGTTGATAAGAAAACTCGCAAAGAAGTTGTAATTCCACTAGCTTCGAGATAGTGACGAAAAAAAATAAAGAAAAAGTACAAAAAAAATTCGCTGCGGACAGGATTCGAACCTGTGCGGGCATAGCCCATCAGATTTCGAGTCTGACTCCTTAACCACTCGGACACCGCAGCTGATACTCACGATTTACAATTATGGCATATAGACGTGACGTCGTGCATTTGTACGTATACTCGATTCGTTGTTACATCCTAATTATTTCGATTCGTTATCGCTAGCATGCGAGTCGACACTAATTCGCGTCAGTTCGTGAATATGCGAGAAAATAATCATAATATGGGGCGCTCTCGACGCAAGCTTTTACGTAGTTATAAATATAGGGGCGCGTAATCGGCGCTTTTCAAGATAAAATAATTACGATCCGCTAATGAGTTTGCCTCGTTATAAGTCCGCGTCAGACTTCCCGTCGTCATCACGTCGCTCCAATTACACGGGGCATTGAGAAGGGTTATTATTTCATCGTTATCTCCAAGGCCTGGGTTTGTTGAATGAGATGCGCGTTCGGTATACGCTGTATACGCATGTCGCGAGATGAATGATACCATCATACTCGCGCGATTCTAATACGCGTAGCTTATCTATTAGACGCCATCCGAAAAAATTACTCGATTGTAAGAAAATAGCGAAAAGTAATGATACGCGACGACACTGGGTCAAGCCAGACGCTTTCGACGACAAATTGCTAGCATCGCCATGATTTATTTCAAACTGTACTTTGTTTTTGCGCACATTACCCAGAAATATCATTCGTATAACGCATTTCGTTAACTTATCTAACATGACATATTTGTGCTCCATCAATAGTATTTGAAGGTTATGTTTGCATAAGTACGATTAGGAAATAAAAATTGTATTATACTTCACGGCACTTTGCTCAATTTGTTCAATTTTGGACAGCCTTGCCGGCGGTTCATTTTAAACCTGAGGAGCGGGATTTTTTCGCCGTCAAACGTTGCTATTTCTCAAAATATCACTACGAAACAGAGTTGGAACAATGCAATAATCAAAACGTTTGCTGAACTTTTCTAGTAGACGACCGGAAGAATATTACTTGTTTTTTATTTAATTCAACTCACTCGCTAGTATTGTTCTTGTTCTTGTATGCCTGGAGATAAGATGGAAATAGGTGCCGAAAATATTATCATATTTATTATTATTATTATTATTTTATTTAATATTCGTCGCTACGCTCCTGGGGCTCCGACACCCCCAGCGTGCTACACAATGGGCCAGCTACTTACGAACATCACCTATTATTATTATTGTTGTTGTTATTGTTGATGTTGTTGTTGCTGATGTTGTTGTTGTTGTTGTTGTGATTGTTGTTGCTGTTGTTGTTGTTGTTGTTTTTGTTGTTGTTGCTGATGTTGTGGTTGTTGTTGTTGTTGTTTTTGCTGTTTTTGTTGCTGTTGTTGTTGTTGTTCTTGCTGTTGTTGATGATGATGTTGTTGCTGTTGTTGTTGTTTATGTTGTTGCTGCTATCGTTAAGAACGGACTCCGTCCACCGTCCATCGGCCCGGTTGCTATCAGCAGATCCCGCGATAACTTGGGATCAGTTGCATGGGGAAGACCGTTAGAAGGAATCCCACACCTGTCCATTGAATCGGCAGATCCTCCCGAGCGTTCTGAGTCCGGCGCAACAGGCCCTTTTCATAATCTAGCGAATTATTACGCGGACCGTTGAGGGCTACACGACGATATCGCGTAGGCAGTCATAATAGAGTGATCGCATCGCATTAGCCAGAGACAGTCGTGTCTTAATAAATAACACAGTAACATGCAGACCGGTCTTTAAGACCGGTCACTACCTCACGTATAACCTCTCAATCAGCAAATACCGAACAAGGCCGTAGGATAGGGCCAAGTCTTGATAAGCCATCTGTATCTCTCCCTAATTATTCGTTCGACTTACAACCGAATCCGCCACTCGCTAAAACGAGTCGCGCTGCTTCCTATATTTTTCTACCACTTCAAGCTCCAACCGCTCGGATCTGAACATTACTACGTGAAACTAAAGTGCAACAAGCCGCGTACGTAACAATTGGTGCGAAGTGTGGGGTAGCGCGACAAACCGAAAGAAAAAACAACCAAAAAAAAAAAAAAAAAAACAAGATCTCGTACCATTGGCAACTCTACCTGGGAAGCTTTTATAATTCCGTCTACATGGACGAGAATCCATTCTTCCAATTAAATGCATGAAATGTATTCGATTCGCGGCGTAGGTAACACGCGTAACCCGAGCAGCGTCAATTATTCCAGGCAGTTTTGATTGTCGTTTCACCTCTGAGTGTTCAGGTGTCTATTAATTGTAAGCGAGTTGACATACGCCAAGTACTACAACTGCGCGTACAAGATTACCGCTCACGTCGTAATTGCTACCACTCCGTGATACTACAACCTCGATAACACTACCGACTAAATTGAATAATTAATAATAGTAATATGAATTTGACGCCGAGTCAAGGTTGAAACGTGCCGCGAAAATGTCTAGTTCATACTTACGGACCCAGTTCTGCCTTTATCACGACATTCCTAATAATATTGTTTCAAAATGTGCCTTCAGATTTTTGTATTTCACCATTCGAAAAGTACCGAAGTTCGAAGAAAATGTGTCATCTTTTGTTTCCTAATATTAAGGCTTGATGGGATCAAGATTTTTGGTAACAGGAGCAACAAGCATAACTAATTGCGACGAAAATCGTTTCTCAGTTTTATAATGACGCTATCATATTTTTCAAATCTCGATTGATACAAAGATCAAAGGAAGAGCGTAGAAACCTTTGAAGCTGCGATTGGCAGAGAAATTTAGCAAATCACTGCGACATACGTTATATACGAAGCTGCGACCAGTTATGTATAACGTACAGCTCGCTGTATACCTGATTATGTGATACCAAACACACGTCTACGAGCAATTCAAAGTTCAAGCGGGATAGCTCTTCGTTGTACGCGAATAAAAAACTAGGGTCTGCCCTTTTAGGCTTATCTTCATGCGAAAAAGGGAAACGTTGATAGTCGAATTACGTAAGTGGATCGAGCGATTAATCATAGTCGTATTCGACTTTCGACGGGATGGAAAATTTTCCGTACGAAGTAGGGTGTTGCCTAGCTGCTGCGTGAACTGTACGGTAAACTTCTTGGTATTTCCGAAATTTTGTCGTTTTTTCATATTTTCGGTCTCCCTGGAATGTTAAAAAATCTATCGTTTCCTTGCGAAAATACATTTCTTTTTGAATTACACGAAGTACAATTTGTTCATTCGTCCGTGACGAGCAACTATGAAACGGTTACCAAAACATTGTTTTGTTAGCATTCGTTCGATTAACTCCGGAACAATTATTTCTCTCCATTTTGCATGATTCCAAATTCTCATTGTTTTGCAAGATAAACGATAACGTTCCAAACTGCAAACAAATGCAACCTTGAAGGGATTCCTTCGTTCAGTTTGTCTCATTTTGCTAGTTGCCGAACATTTCGATCGTTTTCTCATCAAATACTGAGTTACGAAATGCTGGTTCATCCGCTCACGAAACTCGTGAACCAGAGTGATCAATGCAGACGTCAGTTTATGAATTAAACCCCACTTTTCATATTATCAATGCCCGATAGATAGATCGGTAGAGTATATATTGACGAAAAAGAACTAGCGAACTAGCGAACAACTGCCTGACTGAATACGGGCATTTGTTACTGTCCTGATAACATAAACAGTAGTTTTGAGCTCATTCTTCAGTTATTCTATGCAAATATGTATTAAGTTGGGGATGACTTGAAATGGTTGGATTTTTTTTACATAAATTAGTATACAAAACAATTTTATTGCCAACTGGTCGCTGAGGCGCGTATTAATTATAACTTAATACTTAATTAAAAAAAAAATATATTTCCACGTCGAAACAAAATTTTTTGTTTTGAATGGAAACATTTTTTACTCATATTTCTTCGTTAGAAAAATCGACAACATCAATAAGAAAACTGTATACCGACTTCTCGACGTTTTCCACGTTGCATGCATAATGCTTTCCGTTAATAATTCATGTTTCCGATTAAATATCTTTATTATTACTTCGGTAACCAGTACTTTTCTTTATTATAGATTCAGCAATAATTATTATAGAATGTAAATGTTTTTTGTCAGAAACTGACATTTTTTTAAACATTTTATACAGAAAGATATGTAAACGCCCGATACTAACCTACAATACTGATGCATAACAGCTCAACTTTGACAATATATTTTTCTTAATTTAGATCGGTGACCCCCACTTATTTTTACCGCATCTCAAAGCTCGTAAAAAATACTTTACGTGCAAAAATTATTGTTTCATCTCTCATTCTCTCATTGTTCCAAATTTGGTGGAGCCGCCTTAATAACTTGGCATTAACAACCGATTAATTTACGGAATTTACACGAATCGAATGTAATTTTCACGATAATCTCTGGCAGCTCTAACAGATAAATTCAGTACGGATTCTTTCAATCATTTAAATTATTGTACTGCATCGCAGTATGCAGTTTTTCCTCGACAAGTAACGCAATAAGTAGTCCGTTACGAATTTTTCCGATGATGGATAAAGCGTCATTTTCGAACGTCCATTTTCAGAATTCGGATGTACAACGCAGTAGATTGTATACAATGTATCCAGCGGCCTGAATTTATTCCCTTTTATAAAATCAACGGATCGTTATTCGAGAGTTATTATTCGAATTAAATCGATGATCCGTGCACTGAACCAGTGAATTAATAACGCGTTTGCGAATCACGAATGCACGTGATATGAATTTCTATAAGTACGAAAACTATTCTCAATGCAATCGTTTCGTTTGTTGAAGGTGCCGTGAAGCCTGCTTGTCGAGTGCAATCGCCGCATTGTGGCTCGCAGCCGTGCATGCACGGTGGTCATTGTCTGGAGGGTTGGAACCGCTTTCACTGCGATTGTACGGGTACTCCGTTCACGGGGCCAACTTGCGGCAAGGGTAGGTAATTGTGGCTGTTCTTAGGTAGACCCTTGACCCCTTGCGAAAACCATTCCTTTGCTGGGTGAGAAAGTACGAGAGAGAAAGAACGAGAACGAGTGGAAGGTGAACGAACCGAAGAGTGATTTGGGAAGACGACGAACTCGAAGCTCTCAGCTTCGGCAGTTCGTCCAATTTTCACAGCTCCGTCGATCATTCGATCGATTCTTGTATCTCGATTTTCACGCAGACGCGTCGACGCTTCATTTGAACGGTACGCAGCAGATGACTGCACTCATGCCGGAGGACTCGATGACCCAGGCCGAAGAAGTCGTCGTTCGTTTCAAGACGACGAGACCTCGAGGTTTGCTTCTGGCTACGAGCCTCGAGAATAGCTCCGATCGTCTTCAGTTATGTTTGGAAGACGGAAAAGCTAAAATGCTCATACGCATCGGTGAACGCGAGAAGGTGAGTAATTTGATGCGATCGCATCTTTTTCAACGTAAAAATTCAGGTATTCGTAAAGTAACATTCGGCTGCAAATCGCTTCGTTAGGACGTAAAAACAAGTACAGGACATCTACCGACGCGACTGGTCGCTAATCCGTAAAAACCGGTCAAAAGTCGACAAAAAGTTGCTCGTTTCAGATGCTCCGTTCAAACGTTTTTAAGGGAATGTTCAAAGCAGCCGTTTTTTATCAAATCGTGCATCAGCTGGGTATCGAAGAGTCGGCGAAAACTACCCCAAGATTAGCACTCTCGCGCCATTGTCATTTTGACTTTCATGTACACTCTACAGAAACAGGCGTAATTTCGTGAAAGAAATTCTAAATCGAATCCCGCAAAACGGAGGGTGTTCCTAAAGTTATATATAGAATTTCTACGGGTTCATATCGATTTATTTCCAGTTTTCCAATTCGTTATGACCGTTCAAAGCCACGAGTGATTAATTCCGGTTTTGCGTTGTGATCGCATGAGTCAGCAGTTATTCAAATGTGATCCCCGTAAATCCCGCTTTGTTCGAAGCTGATTATTACGCGAAAAATAATAGAGATTCAAATAGCGTTTGAATTGGGTTGCCTCTACCGAGTTATGATCGAAAATGGCGGGCATATTTGTTAAAAAATAATACAGTCTTGACGAAATTGATCTCTCACGCGTCTTTTGGATCGCTGATTTCGAAACTGGACTTCAATATTGAAAATTGGAAATAACCGAAAGCTTGCGCGAACATTGTTTCATTACTGTATGAATGGACCAAGAATTAATAAGAAATTCCATCCGCAATCTGCACAAGATTTATTTGAATCGTCAAGACTTGTTATTCTAGTGCATTGCAATGTGTCATTAAACATTGCAATCTGTACTTGTCATTCTGAAAAAACATATATAAATATATTCGCCATTTTCGGTTCGCTGTTTCGAATTTCGTATTTGGAAGTCCATTTTTGAATTCAGCAACCCAAACAACATCAAATGTGAGAAATTGACGGAGAAGTGTGACACTGTCGATTGTGTATCGTCATGTATGACGAACTGTCGCGGAAACAATGAAAAAAACAGCCCATAGTCCAAAGCATCCAGGCTAGAGTGAAGGAGTGGACACAGGACAAGAGAATATGTAGTTTCAGCGTACTGAAAATCTGCTCTTCCAATGGTTTTGTGTTCTGCCACAAGCATCGCAGCGTCGCGAAGATCTGGAAGATCCAGCGATCGCACTGGATAGATCCCATGCCCATCATTGCCTTCTACCATACTTATATCTTTTCTACCGCAGCGCCACCACACGAGACAACGATTTCGCGCTCATTTTTAAAACACGCTGTGTCCACTCCTTTTGTCGTGTCACCATGGCCCCAATATTGATAGTTGATGCATTGCGAATCAACTAAACTTCGTCCCTGATCTTTTAGAGCTGGAAAAGAACAAAATCGAGAAAAGTCCAGAGAACCCGCAGCAGATCTTTTTCCCCTCGTTTTTCATTGACTTTAGATCTTTGACAGCTGAAATGTATCATTCAGAGTCGAAACGATATTGTATCTGTTGATTATTCATTTGTTTTTGGAAATCATTCGTTTCAGGCTGAATTTTGAATTCGTTGGGAAAAAAAACGAACACGGAATAAAGATTTTCACGTCAAACGGCAAATCCGATTCGTGAATGTTTTGTGCATTGATTTTTGGAAAATTTCATTCCATATTTGACTTTTGTGCATCGAATGCTCTGAATCGAGATTCATAATTGAAACGTTCGGTGAAAAAAAAAGTTCTTTGACGACCCAGTGAAGAACCTCGTTCCGGGAATCAGTTGCGATTTTTGCCTCATCATTTCGATAAAATGCGATCCGTTGTTACGCGATTGCGCCCGACTTCGACTCGGCAAAACTCAACTTTGTTCTCTGAACAAAAGTTGATACCAGCACGTTTACAAACGACCCAACTTTTTTCGCTCCCCTTTATCCTCGTCCGTTTTATTTGCTTTCCCATTTTCTCGTTCCGTTTCATTTCACATCGCGGCACGTTGTCCGCGTAATTAATTATGTCCACCGACCAGTTTAATTTATCTCCGTCCACGTAAAGCCGTTTGCTCGACTCCCCCCAGTGTCAACTTCACGCCTCGATGCGAGAACAAGATGGTCTGACGGACGATGATGGACTTTGCACGCGAATCGAGCGTCCAACAGATCTTGAATATTTCACGAACGAATCACTCGTATCGTTACCAAAAAAAACAACAAAAAACGAAGGACATTCGGCACGTTTTTTCCCCGGCCAATTTTCGCACAGATTTCGTTTTCAACGATAATTATCGAATAAAATGCCGAGAATTATTCGGCATGGGAAGAGTAATGTTTGCTCGATCGTAGGAAAAAACTGTGAAAAGCGACTTTTTTTTGTGCTTTTGTAGCCAAAAGTGAACAGAGAAGTAGGACGCAAGTTGATGACGCAACAATCACGCAACGAGAAAAAATAAAGCGGGGCTCTATTTCCGAGGAAAAATCACACGCAATAAGGAGTCTGTATTACGTTTGTGCGTACAATAATTACGACATCCCCGCGGAGTACGCTAGAAGATTATATCATTCGCCGCTCGAGAGAAATGGTCACCAGACGCGAAATTCGTCTTGGCTAGACAGCTGCAAAATCCCCCCTCGCGAAGGAGCGTGGATCATCGTCTAGGGTGAATTCAACTCTTCGGATGAGAAAACTCGACGGCCGCGTTCGCTTTTTCCGTTCTCATCGGCGTTGTTATCACTTTTTTCACGTTTCCCAACTTTCATTGCGAATTCCTTTCCGTTCGAAATTCGACGTGCTAATTTTATATCGAGCGACGTTGTTACCTTCTCTTGAAACGTCAAAACACTCGTTCACGCGTCAGGAGCGAGATGAGATAAAATGTGGCGTTGAGATTCAGACAGACATCCTAGTTCGATGCGAGGTATGATCAACCGATGCGACGAAATTCCAGAAATAAAACCTTCTTACAGCGAGGAAAGAAGATCGTCGTGATAACAGCAACGATATCACGTTGTTTGATGCTATCGTACGTCGTGAAGTATGGCATGGTACCATTGCTGTCCGGCTGATTTTTATTTCTCTCGAAATGGAGACAATATTTTACAATATGCGATGAACGGAGAATGAATATGATCGTAAGTCAGCAGTTCTTACAGAAAAAGGTGAGAAATTGTTTTCTGATTTCAGGGATGTTATATTCGTAGAAAAATTTATATCAATTTCACTGGAATACGAAGATTCGAAAATACACAATTCGAAGTTCAGAAGATATAGAATTTCTGAACGCGCGTTCGAGTTGGAATGGTACGTGAAAAAAGTTCGGTAGGAACTTCGAAGTCGAGGGAAGGTGAAGTTTAAATCAAAATTACGAAACCGCTTGAATTTACAGAACTGCGACGTTCGAGGTTCCAAAAACGTGAGATTTGACCTTCGTCGAATATGCATTTTGAAGTGCCTGATACCAGAAAATCAGAAGTCTAAAATCAGAAAAGTTGATATGCGAAAAATACAAAACTCGAATTATGTGAAATATGAATTCATATATTTCCAGAACTTAAAAATTCACAGTCTAGAAAATGAGAGGAAAACAAATGATGTCGGTATCTCACGTTTTACAGCGAGTGCTGGAAGTAGTTCTTCAAAATAGAGCGAAATATCAGGACAATAATACTTTTTCATCGTACATCCGTTAATCGAAGAGCGAAGGAACAAAATTGAACCGCACGAATCGACGCAGTAAAATCTTTGAGATTTATCTCACTGCGCCGAATTTCATTTCACTCGAGGTGGAGAGAATCAATTACGCGTCAGCGTACACGCATAGGCTCGCGAGGCTCGCTCGAGTAAATTTGCTCGTTTTTACATCATCCCTATGGTCCCGGATAGGGACCCTACTAATACCCCAGACGTTTTCGTTTCCACGTACTTGGAGATAAAAGGTATGTTTCTTTTGTCGTTTTATTGAGCGGATCACTTTCAGAGCTCGATAGAATCACGTGGCGCAGCCTCGCACCGTGGAATGGTATCCTTGCTGGGCAATGAGAGAGAGAGAGAGAAAAAACTGTCCTTTCGATAATCCTGAAAGCAAATGTCCATAACATCCGTAACATTCCGAGGAAAATATTGCCTTTGCGTGTCATCTTTCTGCGAAAGTAAAGATTTTTTCTAGACTTTCCTAGCTAAGAGTCTGCGTTGTTGCCAGAACATTCGTTAGTGTCCTGATAAGCGTTAGGATTAAATTCGCCGCGTTGATTTTCAACTGGACACATTCGATCGTCGATGGTCGACCATTTCGGTAGTTTTCTCTGTTTTCTGTGTGTTTTATTCGCAACTGCGCTCATCGAATTAATATTAGCGCTTCCGTGTCCACGCGTCGGATTTGCTTTGGCATTACGCGTAGTTAACGAGATCCGAAATTATATCCAACGACGAACCCTCGCGCCTCGATGTCTCGTTGACCACGAATAAACCGTCCCCCCTTCCTTGCGGATGTTGGATTTCCGAACCGAACCGGATTTCGGAATGAATCACTGCCCACACTTTTTCCCGGTAATCCCATCATGCCTGCTCTATTACATCCCCCTTTTGGATGGTCCTCGCGAAATCTTTCGGTATTAACCAATCGCCGATTCATTTCGCTCGTTTCGTCCGCCCATTTTTCGCTCCTCTTTCGAAACATTTTTGCTCTTATCCACATTTCACTTCTTCTCTGCAACTCCACACACTTCGTACGTAATTTTGTTGAAGAAATGGTATTTTGAATGCCTAAATGCCAAACCTTTCCTATGTCATAAATTACCTTGGCGACGCTCGTAGGGTAATAAATGGCATATGTTTTTCTGACCCTCCCTCGAAGACCGCCCGACGACGGTGAGTGTTTGGAGAAGGGATAACCGCGTGAAAAACAACTTTTGTTTTTCGTAAGTGCGCGGGGCGGTATCGGTTCTCAGTAGCGTGACAGACCCTTGGCAAGTAACTGCGTTTCACTTTCTGTCATCAACAGCGCCTAAACTAACTATATCACTTAATATTTTGTTTTCTTCAATAAATACTTTTTATTCTGCAGTCCGTTTGAGTTCTGTCTTTTGCTGAAGGTAGAATCTCAACAAATTTCTGTAATATCCTCGCTTCTTCACCTCCGCTTTCGTTTTTTTTTCTTACAGATGTTTTCTCTCCTCATTCGTAACGTTTTTTCGTTGAATCGATTTCTCTTTTTCATATATTATGATTTTCCTTCGTTGTGCACACGAACATTGGGAATAATTCCGATACTAATGAGCGGGTTTCGACAAATCGCGTGAGCAAATTGCCCGTGAACTCGTTGGATAGCTCGCCAAATCAACGGTTGATTACAACATTGTTTATTTACGTGTGAATCAATTCGCTCGCTACGCGAGCGAGGTTAATCGAATCAACGATAGGTTCGACTAACATCGAATTGAGTGGCATTAAAAACGATCCGCCGATATAATCGTCGAGTGTAAAAATGTCGACAGGAGCGGTTCCCTGAATCGGAAGCCTGAAAAATCTGGTACCTCGATAAAACGACGAAGCATTTGCAATTTTCGAACCCGAGAGGACGATGCATATTTTTCGTTCGATAAAAGTCATTCAGCCGAGCCTTACCAACGGGGAAGTAAATAAATCGATGTCCGAAGCGCTCGCGATGTTATTTGCATTGAAAATAACAAATTCCTCGATATTATTTTCTCGGTATTCGTATGGAAAAAATGAAAAAAAACTTATCGTCACGAATATTCCTGCTCGCCAACCAAACGACATTTGATTGCGGAGGGAGATATTTGATCATTCAACCTCGCGCCGTCTGGGAAAGAGGTACGATAAAACCTCAACGCGGCGGTAATATCCGCCATCTGATAGATTCTAGATGCAATTCCTTTACCGGATCCCGTTCACCCCCCGTGGTCGGGTTCCGGTGATCCTAAGCCCCGGGATCAAAGACGTATCCTTCTTTTTTCACATCATTTCCCCACGAACCATTTCCAACCTGTCATATTTTACAAAACGTACTCCGCTCCCAGAAATCTCGTCATTCAACCCTCGCAGTGGCAACGAATCAGTTTCAAACATATTGCATTCGATCTTCGTTCGAATCGATCGATCTTCCACTCGGTTTCTCACCGAATTTTTCCAAACATCAATAACGTCGAAAAATGTTCACGTTTCAACGTGGCAGGCTCAAGAAAACGTTAAAATAATTCCAATTTTCCTCCGAATCCTGAAAATCTAGTCAGAAAATTCGACGAAACCTCTGAATTGCAATTTTATCACTTGACTGTGAAAAAGCGCGAATTTCTTACAGGAGAAATTTCTTTCCTCTGAATTTATCGACCGTACAACCAATTTCATGCTCGAACAGTGAAAATAGTTTGTGGCTTGACGATGATCATCCAGGGCGCCAGAAATGAAAGATATTCAAGTTGCGTGTTGTGACTCACAGTGGGTCAGTGGGTCGTGACTCAACGCTCTAGTATTGATTTCTTATGACGTACTTTCCGAATTTTAGCCAATATATGTAACACCCCGTGTAAGCTTGACAAAAGTTGGAAAATTTCGATTTTCCCAAAACTACCTAGTCAAAAATACTAGTACTACCCCGATTGAAAAAATACTAAACCATCGAAACAATTATTCGCAGTTTGAGTATCGGGAAAAAAAATCTTGACTAAAAATCTGTACACCGTAACAAATTTCGGGAATGATTTGCCGAGCAGGCGTTTTTTAATCGATTTAAGACCCCGAGAGTAGAATTCACGCGGAGTATTTTATCTTCATTATTTAAATAAAAACGCTCCGAAGCGTGAGAGCATAAGACATCTGAGTATTTTTTTTTAGTTTTTTTTCACTAATGAATCATTCCTAAGAAAACTTTAAAAAAATTACAATCATAGTTTTTGATAATTTCTCCGCTGAAAACAAACTCCATGATTACTCCGTGCACGGATTTTCTTTTATTTTCACTCCGGAACTCCGAGCGATGGGAGTGAAAATTCACCGCGGAATCGCTCCCGATTTTTTACAGTACAGTAATACCCCGACTTACGCTACCCCGTTTTAGGCGGATTCGTTTTTCTTTGTGTTCATTGCGCGCATCGGCATGTTCGGCTCAAAAGTTCGAACGTGTTCCGTGTGGAGTAGCAATTCCAATTCCCGAACAAATCGATGGTATAGTAGAAGTGATCGATATTGCCAAACGATTAAATTTAGAGATGAATGCTGATGACATGCAAGAATCGCTGGATTCACACGATCAAGAGGTAACAATTGACGAGCTCATAGAGATGCGTGAGCATGATCAAGACATTGAACAAACCATTGAACAAACTGATTCAGTAGACCTACCTGAATCGGAAAATCAAATGACGATTTCAAACTTAACAGAAGGCAAGTACTATTGAAAAGGGGTTACAAATTTTAGAAAAAATAGATTCCAATAAAGAGCGCGTGTCTACTACAAAACGGGAAATAAAATACTTACTGGCATGCTACGAGAAAATTTTACGTGAGAAGAAAAAAATCTTAACTCGTCAGGCGACATTGTTAGAATATATGAGGCCTTCGACATCAAAATAACTTTGATTTACGTTGTGTTTTTAGACAAGTTTTTAAACAAACATTTTATTAAACAAGTTTCTTCTAAATCATTGTTTTCTTTAGACTCTGATCCCGATTACACAAACTTTATACGTATTTATATGCGAGGTCGAACCCCGACTTACGCAAATTCGACTTACACGGCTAGCTCTTGGTCCCACCTATCGCGTAAGTCCGAGGTATTACTGTATACTGTCGGCAAAGGAATAAAATCTTTGATTAAAGATCTCGAAGAACCCTGTTCAAATCTTTGCAGAGGAGACTATTATTATTATTTGCTTAATCTTATCATTTTTCATTTGATTAATGAACCACCCGAATGAAAGCAATGTAATTACCTACGCTTGCGCCTTTCAAACACAATGAGAATAGATAGCAGATAGGGAGTGCCGCGCAGTGGTCGGAAAGGGCCTAAAAGCGGAAAAAACCTCGGACCTGCTGCATTTCTTCGAAACTTCTCAAAATAAGTCATTCTGATTGGTTTTTGACTCGCTGAATCGATCCAGACTATTGCTAAGTACGCGGGATCAGTAATTTGTCAAGTATTAGCCATGTTCCGAGAGTTTCTTATTGGAGCGATGACAACGAAACAGAACATCATGTCGGTGAATTCTGCCAAGCAGAAGGAGTTTATTCAAACATGACGAAGAGGGTTGGAGTCTGTATTAAGAATTACGATAAAAAGAATAATAATAATACCAATTATGACAACGACGACGACGTCATAATAATAACGTTTACTGTGAACATTTTCTCGTTTTCTCGCTTTCGGGCATCGAGACCTGCACCGATGGGATTGAGAGATTTGACATGATTTTTGGTTTCTTGTGGCCAAAATATCTGATGAATCAAAAACGTATTCGGAACGAAAAGTTTGTTGTTTGCTTTTCAAGCGAAACCCGTGATGAAAAATGAATGTTTCCACTTCAAGAAAATCATTGACCTTGGAAATCGCGTTCAAGGTCAAGCTCGTTGGCACCATAAGGCGACGTCTTTTGTCCTCTCTACTTTTGTTTCGACCATTTTTCTCTATCCGGCATGGTTCTGAGAAATTTAGGTGGGCAGATTTAAACGGCCTGCCCTGGAGAAAAAACGTCGCGGTGAACGTGGGCGCACGTGGGCGCAAACGAAATTTATACGGATCAAAGTACAATCGGTGTGCTGTCGAAAAGTTGCATAGCCGGGCCGGAGACTCACGGACCTTTTTTGCAAAATCCAAAAACACAAAAAAGTAACGTAAGATTGTTGTTTTTCATTGTAAAATTGTAAAACTGTCGTTATATTAACATTTCTGACCGCAGGCTGGATATGATGTAATATAGAATGTCTAAATAGCAAGAGGCCTCAATGGAATTGTTTAACAAAACTGAAAGCACTTCCTGATAGTAAACTCGTATCACTCTAAATCAGCCGAATCTTCGAATTCACATATTTTAACGGGTAGAAATAGGTTAACATATTTTTTGACCGGAAAACCAGTATAGTATCCAGATTCTACGAGATGTTACCTACCAGAATCGACCTTCCAGTCATAAAAATATAGTATTAAAAAAATCGATCTTTTTCCGCGTTCCGACGTTCAGTGTGTGCCGTATCATTCTCGCCCAGTGCGCTGGTCGTGCTAAAATCGGCATTGCTAATGAGTACCAACCGAGGAAAGAAAATGTGGGAGTCGATATCCGAGTGACGAGAAAGATTAAGAAATTTTTCCAACACAAAAACAGGATTTTGATTGTTGAACTTTCGAACAAGTTCTAGCATTAATTTCTTCTTCTGACAGGTTTCTCTTGGCATTAGACGTGTAGTGGCGTGGAAATGCGATGAATTTCGATTCAGAATCCGACGATTCGTCAGACGCGTACCATTTTTTCGCGCCGAGTCGATATCCCCGATTTCGAAGACGAGTTTATGCGTCGATAACATTCGTTGGAGGGCAGAAGTCGCGAGTGCTCGCGACAGGAAGGGAGTGACGAGGACGAGGGGACGAACGATCGAGAATGAGAATATCCATCGGACGGCGATCGGATCGGAATTGTTTTTTGAATCCATCACTCGTAATGATATGCCGATCGATGCGGCTCGTCGCGGAGATCGCTTCCCGCGCAGGAGCCAATCAACTCGTCCTATCGCTAATAATTGTCCCGATTGATATTCAACACGCGACGAACGAAGTTACGTTCCGAAACCAGAAACTGACCGCGTTTCTCGTTCGGTGATCGCTTAATAAATTAGTCGTAATCACGGACGATAAATCAATTCTGCGCGATCAATTCTACCACGCGATGCGATACTCCGAGATGTTTTCGATCGTTGTTCGCGAGTCTGCGCCTTCGACGAGGAGTATACTGGGAAATAATTCGAACGCTGCTGTTCCCATGACGGCTCCTCTGGTCGAGCCTCTGAAAATTTGTAAAAAGACTTCGGCGAATCGGGTAAAATTCCACGTCAAATCGAACACTTTGAAGAATTTGAACAATCTATGAGCAAAAAACCGCAAAAAGTGCGTCTTTTAAACCGGTGGTTGAAAAAATTTCAAACGTCACCAGAAAGATTCTTTGGATGGGTTCTTGAAAGTATCAAAAAATGAAGGAAATCAAAAATTCAAAACAACCGAACCGTCCGATTTGGCGAGGAATGCCCCGTATATATGTTGATCGTTCTATCACGAGGGAATATTCTGTGGCTGCCCTACTTTTGAATATCTTTCGTACTTATATAGCATCCACTTGGGATCAAAGCTGAACATCGAAATCGTTTTTAGTTTGACTCTGAAAATTATCTAGACCCTGAAGATATTTTTCGCACAAATTGTACTGCCAAGTACCAAATTCTCAGTCTCCTGTAATATTTCTTTTCGGAAACGGAAGTCTTTAAATTTTAAGCCAAAATTCAATTTCGAGTGTAATACGCAAAATCTGCACGCAAAAACGGAAATGTAATCATGAGTGTTTCGATGTATTTGTCCAATGTCAGTATTATAAATACTTCGTCTCTTGACTCTTACCTGAATCTGCTGTTACATCGAAACACCTTCAAGTTTAGCGTATCTAGCGCGTTGCTACTGTATTTACGTGAATGACTGTTCTGAAGTTAGCCGAGGATCTTTTTTATTCGTCTCGTCTTGACGATAGTGTCGTCGAAACAGCGAGGTCATGTGAGTGAGATTGTATGACGGCCAATCAGCTTATCAGTATCCTGGCAGGTGTTGTCGGAAATAATATATTTTGTCGGTATTTATTATTACAATATAAGTTTCGTTCCTTGTGAGTAAATCCGCCCGCATATGACAGTCTCGTTTCTCCGATCGATCGAACATATCACGTTGAAGAAAAATTGTGTATCTATCAATTCGTCGAATTGGACGTTTTCTTTCAAATAATCACAATTTCTTCGAACTCTGAACGTTCTTAATCTAATTATAATACTCGTGATACTCTCGACGCACGGTTCTTGGAGCAAAAAATAAACCTCTCGTGGTGAACACTCGAGATTGACTTATTACCCAACGTTTCATAGGCGTGAGAGGTTTCCGCTCCAAAAGCGCGCTTGGGACCGCTGAGAAAAGGTTGGGAAGGTCGATTTGTAAGTAAAGAACTCGAGGATATTTGGGCACACATCGAGAGCCCGAGTCATTGCGACACGCAGTGACAGCGAAGGGTTGATAGAATAGAGACTGAGATAGCTCGTACAGCTATAGTCTGAGAGCCCATGGTCCAAAAATGCAACGATTTTACGAAAGCTGATATTTTAATATTAGGTCATACGTATATCGGTTGTACATCGATGACATCTAAGAAATGACGCGACACATTGGGACACTAGGTACGCAAGAGCAGCGCTTTACGATCATATATTTTATTAAGCTAATCGTCATTTTCTTCGGTGTCAGTTACCTCGGACTCAGCATCTACAAATTAGTAAACGTATAATGCGTTCGATTGATTTGTTCAGCGAAAATAAGCTGGCAAACGTGTTCGCACTTATTCATTACCAGATTCATCGATCATTGACGGTTGACGACGTTTGTTCCATAAAAATTCGGATTGACCATGTTTTTCTTGTTTGGAATGCTATGAACAACGTGTACGTTGCAAGTTCGGAGCCGCCCTCGCGAGAGGGCTGACTGACGGCGGGCTATTGATATTAGGCGAGGAAATGAAGCGCAAAAAGAGACAAAATCTCCAATATTTGAGGACATGGACGAATTGAGATGGGATTTTTGGCATTCGCTGAAAAAATGTACCTACTTTCCATTTTATCATCGTCTCGAGAACAGCATTTCTTTGAATGCATTTTGCACTGCACAAATGCAATTTCCGAAAATTATATAATGAAAAGTAGATACGTTGTTTCTGGACAGTTTTTGGAAGCGAATGCGAAAAATCCCATCTCGATCCGTACATGTCCGCAAATTTCGGAGGTTGAACGCTTTAGTTCCTCGCCTATGTAGGAACAACCGATATATGGTCAAATGAACAGACAGCAGCCTTTGTAAAATTGTTGCATTTTTGGACCACGGTCTCCCGGACTATTGCTACAGTCTACGTCGCTCATTGTACTAGTGAACAATCAGGAACCGCAACTAACAGACTAACAGTGAGTGACTAGCTGATATTTGGTTTTGATAAAGCGCAACACGGGTGGCAGGTGCGATGCAAGATCCGGGCTTGAATGTTAGTTCCGTCGCAAGTCTTAACCTCGTCTCGTCAACAGACATTGCGAGTGGAGAATCCTTCGAATCGACGTGACGCAACGAGATCTCGATCGAAATGTTATCAGATCTTGATAAAGAATTTCACTTTCTTCTCCGGTGTCACCGTTGAGCTGTAGCATATAGATCATAAAATTGGGTAAGACTCGTAGTATTTCGATTGAAAAATATTCGCTCGGTTTTCTTCCCAGTGAAGAAACTTACAGGTGAATGAGTCATCGACAATTTCGCCGATCCGAACAGATGAGTTTCGAGGCATCGATGATTATTATATTTACCTCGACTAAATTATCGAAGATGCGTACAACGCATTGATTTCGATTGCATGTCCGATTGATTGCTCCGACTCTGATAATTTGAAGAACAATAACGAAACGGATCTTTGACTATCGGCAACGGTAATCAAATTAATTGGAAAATAATGAAACCACAAGATAAATCATGATCCAACCTCTCAAATGATCGCAAGATTTACCTGACCTCGCAGTAAATAAGAGTATTTATTTACACGCGTGTGTCGTTGAAGCAAAAGTTTACCGTGCATTCGTCGATTTTTCAGGTTCTTTTCGCCGACCCAAGATTAAACGACGATACTTGGCATACGTTGAGATTTTCGAGGAGAGCCAGCTCATTGAAGCTGCAAGTCGACGACGAAACACCAGTCAGTGGTAAGTATGCTTGGAAATTTCATCGTCCCAGTCATTCTGACTTTCCGCATCTTCTTTTCACCTTAACTAGTAAAGTACTAGAATAACCGAAATCGAGCTATTCACGAATAAAAGGACCAAACACAATTCTCTCATGAATACTAATACCAGCAAATTTCGTATTTTGTTTTACCTAGTAAATATTTATGGATATTAAGACAATTTTCAATAAAGTAGATCCCAATACATGTTTGTGTATTAGAATATATCTTTACTAATACTTAGATTGAAATAATGTGAGTAATTTTTTTTAAACATTATATAAATTGCGTATGCCTTGAATTGATTAATATATAAAACCCGTTGACAAGCACGACTGTTTTTACTATACGTGTCAAAAATGGCAACATCGAAAATTCAAGTGAATCACACAAAATTGGGTAAAGACGGGTCCCTTGATCTTCTGTAATCGATTTTCGGGGTTAATCTTCGGATCTGAAACCTTCAACGCCTAAGAAATATGAATTGGGGATGGATTTTTCAAGTTCTTCAACTTGCTACTAAACTTATAACAACCGGGGGGAAAGCACAGTTATGTATCGAATGGTGCATAGTTCGTTCGCGAATATATACAATAATTTATTCAATCTACATTCATTTTTTTGTCTAATATTTTGATCCTGCCATCCTCAATTTTACCATTCGAATGCCAGATTCAGATTCAGCGACCAAAAAAAACCCCATGTACACTATTTTCAGAATGTTGACAACGTTTTACGACTTGTTAGCCATTTTGGATCCGCCATATCGAACTTTGCAATTTTAATGCAAGATTCATATTCAGCGACCCCGTAAACTATTACCCAGTTTGGTTGAAATCATGAACAGAATTGGCACGACTTTTTTTTTAATCAAATATGATACGTTGCCAGTTAACCGCTTAATTGGCATTGAGTACAATAATTTTTCCCTGTTACATACTTAAAATATGAACACAAAAAGTTGTTTATCAATAAAAAATGTGTACGATCCATTTAAACGAGGAATTTTCTTTTATTGTGCTACTGTTCGTGGCAATTTGGATCTGGTGCTTTTATTCGTGTACAGTCGAAAATCGCTGCTGTTACTTGTTAGGGCCATCAAAAAAATAAATGCAAAACATCATCGGCATCGCATCAGATCAGTACGATTCATCGGCGATTTCGGTGCTCGTCGGTCGACAAGAATTTCCTTTGCAAGGAAATTATACGAAAACGATACCGATACCAAAGTTAATATCTACAAGTTTGAGGAACGCAACGAGTAGTGAACGCGCGATTTTAACGTTATCCGAAAAAAGGGGACAGACGCTGAACCTCGCTGTTCTGCTAGATTAGGAAACGTTCAGCTCGATTGGACGCGACAAATCGATGTTTGACCCAATACAATCGTAGGCCAGAACTTCTGTCCCCTTGAAATTATGGAACTCGAAATCAACGACGCGGGCGTGTAGCTGCGAAGGCTCAACGTTCGCGGATTTTTGCACGCATACGTCTCACCGACCCTCGCCTCTCGCTGACCCGCTTGCGAAACGGGCTTTCGCGGTTTAGCATATTTATTGGAGCTGGTTCCTCGAACGTCCGCGCGTCCCCCGCCGTTTATTAAGATTCCACGGAGTAAGGCTAGGTATTTCTTGTACCTGGTCCTCGGGAGCTGAGCTAACGGTCGGGCGTAGACCGACTCTAGATTCAACCGAAGTTTAAATAGCAAATCACCGTCAGCTACATCCCCGGCGAGAGCTTTTGGACCCCGCCTGATTACTCCTCCCGCGTAGCGTACCTCTCGAAGAAAGCGGAATCTCGTCCAGCAACGATATTTCGAAAACATCCGACGATTTGTCGCGGTTATTCCTCGCGGCGTTGCATCTCTCGGAAATTGCCGCGTTCTCTAATGTCCTCTTTCATCCGGGGATCAGATATTTTCATAAATCGCTGCTACTCGCTTATGAAAATGAGACGAGGCGAGGAACTCGGAAACTTTGTTCTTCGAGCAGCAAACTTTTCGTTCGAGTAGAGTTTGTTTCCGGTCTGAATATCTTTCTATACTGATCTCGTTCCCTTCTACGACGAAGGTAATCTCTCGAAGATCGAGAATCACGCGATTGAAATACCGGCAAAATTTATCTTTCACGATCTTCGTTTTTGAACCCATTCACAGATCTAGTCACTTATTGGCTCGTCTTCTCGATAACTAACGTGGAATATTATTTCTAATGAAAACTTTAACCCACGGTGAGACATGAAAGAAAAGTGATTGCGAGGCTTAGCATGGTTGATTGGTACTTTATGTAGATGTGCAGACTAGTCGAAACCGTTTTGCCTACGTCTAGCTCACGGCTCTCTTACCTGGCTATATTTGGGAAAATGCTAGTGTCCCTTTTCCACTCTTACGTTGATCCCTTCCATTCAATTTCCACGGACTTTTCACTCTCACTCTGCACGTTTGGTCACGATGCTTTTTCCTTCATGCACTCGAACGCATTCCTACTCTGGGTCACTTTCTCCAAGTATTGGAGAAAACAATTTACTGCTATCCCTTGCAACTTCTTAACAATGGCCTACATCTAATTCGTGCCCGGAAAAAAGAGGTGTCTTCGTAATTTTTTTTTGGGACACGATGCAGGTTCTCAACTTTTTTTTTTATGGTACAGGGTATCATTTCGAGTATCTTTTACAATTTTTTTATCAGGAAATATTTCTATACTACGGAGATACATTGAACTGCACAGACCGATGTCCAAAAAAGGTCCTTTGCTGTGACCACTCCTACTGGGGAACAAATCACTTGAAATCAAAAAACCGAATGAATTTAGTTTTTGTACCCTGTGATCTAGTCTTTAGTCGAAGAACTCGATAAAATCATGATTTTTGACACAATGATCGTTGATCGAAAGTGATCGTTGAAATTTCGGTGCAAAAAACTCTGTTTTCCGTGATATGAAAAAAGTCTGCATTGAAAAGAAAAATCTTTCGATTGAAGACTGCCTTTTGATGTAATGTCTAGGAAATTTAAAGCAGATCGGTCTGGTCGCTTTGGAAATATTTTGGACACCGATTCTGAAAAGGTCATTCCGAAAACAGCGCGTTTGAAGTTCTACGTCAGGTATATTTGTAGATACAATGCAATAGGTGAAAGGCTCGTAACTCCCCCTGGATTTTTGAGGAACCGACTTGTCTTTCTTTCATTATCCGATAGTATAAGCTGTTATGTACATTCTGTCAAGTTTTCAGACCGAAGTTCGAAATATTTCGCTCGCTACAGCCTTTCTTTTAGCCTTTGCTCCAGCAGTGTTTTTCAACACGGTAGACACTCTCACAGGAAGACTTTTCAAGCTACCCGTTTGAAATTTGCACAGAACATTCTTCCCGTGATTCTTTATGTCCCCAGCGAGGTTTTTTTTGTTTGAAATTTTCCCTCTTTATTCTACCAAAAATTGTTGAAAAAAACTCTAAATTTGCGACTTTTTTTCAAACCACCGCCATTTTGTCAAATTTAACTTTAAAAAAAACTTCCATGGGGCTCTAGCAGCTTTTATGCAGATTGATAATCATTTTGGAATTTTTGTCTCAGATGAAATTCGCGACCAGCGCGATTCTTCCAAAAAGTAAAAAGAGCATGAAAAAATAAATACAGAAATCTCCAAAAAATCATGTCTTATTCGTTAATGGTGCTTTCATTTGTAAAAAAAATCAGACCGATCAGCTTATCGCATCTACCTAAAAAAAAATGGCGAAAATCGTCTATTATTCGGACGGTCACACTGTGATGATCCCTTAACGTAAGCCTTGAATTTACGACGGGAAACCAAACTAAAACTCGAAAAGCAGTAACGGCGTAGTAACGAGGGACGATGATTTTTTTCGATCCTGCACGAAAAAAAGCGTACGATTCGCTGCCGTAAGAAAATCTCACCCTGCGGGCGCGTCAGGTGAATATTACTGTCGGAAACTTTCCTCTGCACGTGGGAAGAAATTCGCGACGACTCGATGTATGGGTTATTCACCGTATTCGTACACTAGTCTACACAAAACTAAGTGTGCGCGATGTTCACGCCTCGATTGTAGTAGGTGGCGCGATTTTTAGTTTCTACCTGCTTGGTCAGTTTCTCGTTTGAAGTCGAGTTACAGCTTGATGATTGAAATTGAAGGACGTCGAGGTTGTAAAATGATGCCGCCTGCGACGGAAAATATAATTTAATATCCATGTACTGCAAAAGTTAGCAGTGAATGTCAGAAAAACGTTGACGTATTGAAAGTTTCGTGAAAAACTGAGTATTCGTTTTGATGGGAGTAGTATCATGGTAGAAAAATAAATTGGAAATCGTCGCTCGAAACGAGGCTGCAGGAAGTTGGAACGAACGGAATATATTGAACGTTCTGGGAGCGTGGGTAATCGTTCGTTGGTAGGTGCATCTCTCTGTCTATATTATCCGGGTAAATAGCGAGCGCGCGGACAGAGTTGCAATATCAATTTGCATTATCTATTAGTAGGCCGTTGCAAGTTGGGGTCCAATGTGCTTTTAGCGAGGCGAGCCGCGGATGGGGGCGTCAGTCGATAAAATCGTATTTGCATAAATGCAATTATCAGCGGGCTCGATTGTAGGTTTGAAACGCGAACCAGAATCGGGGAGGTTCGCCGTACGGACGATGATTTCAGAGAGCTCGCGAGGTCGGAGAGATAAATGACAAATTTAAAAGGAAATTAGAGTGTTCAAATAGAGCAGCGGGACTCGGCGTTCCCCGTTCTGAAATGGCGATATCAACGAACACCCGAGCATCGACGGAGCCCACTTGTAAGTTCTAAATAGAACGATTTGCATTCCGCGTGATTTCTCGGATTACTCTTATGCATACTAATTCCCGTGGCCGACGTTTGTTCGCAAAGTTTGAAAAACGCCCACGTCCCGACGGGGTGGACCTCGTGGCCCGTACAAAATTAATTTCACCGACGACGAATACTTTGCGAGTAAAACAGACGGGCTTTCCGGAATCGTAGAGAAATTCATCGCAATTACGTAGAACCACGCGCTACACGTATAGGGATGCGTGTATGGGTCACTCTACGCCAGATCGCATGGTCTACATAATTCGAATCTTTGATTTCCTTCGAGACCCCATCCAAAAACTCTTTCCGGTGAATTTGAAATTTTTTTGATCACCGGTTCACAAGACGCCTTTTTCGCGTTTTCGCTCGTTACTTCCTCAAAAATGGCCAAAATTCATATTTTTTGTGGTTCACAGTTTTGTTTTCTTACATGCTTAGTAGAGAAAATACAAAAAAAATTATTCGAAGTATTTTCATAGGCGATTTTTGAGTTTGTAAGTTATAATCTTGTTTTTGAAATTGTACTCTTCAATTTTTCTGATGATTCTCTTTGTAACTCTGGCTTTTATCGAATCCGAAGATTGTTGAGACAAGTCCAGATCGTGTACAACTACTAAAATAGAATAGTATTCAGCCAAAGAAGAAAAATTTTAGACACGCGGTTAGGTTCCCCGGCTCGCGTGATTCAGGAGGGCTCTATAACAATTCCAAGGTTTGAACTTGGAATATTCTCGGATACCGAGATTTAGTAGGTGAGATTCGGAGTTGAATTTAGAATAATTCGAATATGAAACTTGGTATATTCTTGGTTTTTCAGGTTTAGTGAGTTAGGATTCAGCGATTCAAGATTTAGTAAAGGCCGACCTTTGAAAAGAAGTCTACGAAGTGAGTGACGCCTTAGCCCGGTTTTTAGCTCGTATTTATATCCAAAAAAGGTCGCAAATTAAACGCTCCGCTAAGATTTTTCTAGAATAATCTTACAAAAGATGCTCGTACGTAGATGTGAGCGTAAAATAAAAACTATTACGGACCGTTGTATTTTAAAAGCCAGCAACTTTTGTGCTATTAAATTCACAGACTTTGCTCGAGAAGTTTGGACAAACGTATATTGCGTATCACGGAGGCGAAGTAAGCCTTTTACAACCGAGCGGGATTTGGCGATACGAGTCGTAGACACGTATTTCAAAATCTTGCGAATCGCGCGACTTTTAAACCTCACAATTTTCGTGTGACAACTTTGTCGATAAGTTGCGAAACTTCGAAGATATCAGGCTCGGGGAAGTTAACGCTCAGTGCTCTCCAGAAAGAAAGAAAAGCATCATCAAGAACATTTTTTTCAACAAAATATACGCATTTTTGTCTATAACTAACGTAGATGCGAGGAAAAATAGGGATTTCAGTTTGACCTTGAAATTTGGTCCCAAGGTCACCATTATTTGACCCCTACGACACCTTGCAACTTGTATGAGAAACACTTTTCGCGATGCGGCTCACTTTTCGAGATATCCAAATGTCCAAAGACGAAAAACTCAGCTTGTATACCACGTTATTTGATTCGAAGCCTACAATCAACTAATTCCAATACTCGTCAGGTGAAGCTTACTCGATTTTTCGAACAGCTTTTTCTCCTATTCGTCTTTTCTTCCTGGCGAGAAACTATCTAGAAAGCATCAGTAATCGCGGACGAGTGAATCGTAGAGAAGATAAAAACCGAGGCTCGCTAATTGGAAACACAAATCTCGTTTTCCCTTGAGAAGTGAGCGTGATATTTTCATACCTGTATCGATCACTCGCAGCGATGGAAGAAACGGCCGGATATTACTCGCAAACATGCGACCCGACTCGGCAATTTGGCAGCGTATTTTTTAACAGGATTCCAAAGCTGCAGTTTGAATTGTGAAATGGTCGTAATTCGTTACATCCAATCGAGGCACGCTCGCGCCATCAACGTCGTTTCGCTAAGAAGTTAAGAGGATTTCAAAAGTTGTATGAGAAACGGGCGTCGGTGTAACGAGAGGGAATGTTTAATTTAGACTCGCTGGTCGTTGGCCCGACGTGACCGATCTAAAGTTCAGGAAAAATATACGGTTTTACAGGCGACGCGAAGTTTTACACGGTAAGTTTTTCCACTCGGCAA
Organism: Arge pagana; assembly: GCA_963969455.1. Lineage (NCBI taxonomy): Eukaryota > Metazoa > Arthropoda > Insecta > Hymenoptera > Argidae > Arge > Arge pagana. The sequence continues at coordinate 11,379,985 of OZ018310.1, read as the reverse complement.
AATCTCCGGCGCGAGAAAGGTGGAAGAGGCGATGGCGAAACAATTTTTCCGTTCGACCTGCTTTTGAAAACGATTTATCTCGCGGCAAGCGAAGTATCTCTCCGCATCATTACGGCAACGTCATCGAGCAGAGAATTTCCTTACGACGTCGTTACGAGGATCGAGTTACTTCGTTAAAAGCCAGTTTAGTTGTAGCGACGAAGAAGATTATTCTCGCGCACCCTAATGATCATCGGGGCGTCGAATTTTCACCGGAGAGAAGAAATCCCGCCGATCTTGCGTGAAAACGAGTTCTCGTAAATTATCTCTCATCGCTACACGAGCTATGATGATGGGTCGACTTAAATTTATGATTCCGTCGTTCAATTTCATGGATCCCAGAGATTTGAATTAGTCGGTTGAAAAGTAACATTTGGGGGTGCAGAAGTCAGAGGACGCAATTTACTTTTTCTATGCCCAGCGGGGGTTAGTGTAAAGTTAAATCCAGAAGTGCGGCGTCGTAACCCTCGTCACGCGGCCGCCATCTTGTAAAAAAGGTTGCGAATGGTTTTTGCGCTGTATCGGGCAAACTATACGTCGCGCGAGAAATTTGTAAGAAACATTTCTTGTTGAAAATTAAATTTTCTACAACTTTAGTTGTGTAAATTTTACACGTAGAACCAAAAATAACAAAGTTATTAACCAAAATAGACAAAAATTTGAAAACCAATTATCTTTCCGTCGCGATAACTTTTTTTCCGAACATTTAACAATAAATTGACATCGGAGCATTTTGATAGAGGGCTTTTCAAGGAATAATTTTTATCGCAATTTTGTCAAATTCGAATCACCTCTTAGGGTTTTACATCGATGCGAAACTTAAACTGTAACAATTCGACCTCAACATTTTTGGCAATTTTTTTTCACATCAGCATCCGTTTTGCTGGACCCATGGATTCATTTTTCCCGACCTGCATGGGAAAAACGGATAGTTGGCTTTTTCTTAAACACGGATAAATCGATGAAGAATTTTTCTTCTTCAGAATTTTGAGCTGAATTACTGATATAAAAATATTCAGAGGCTTTAAATACGAAGTTAAGCATGAATATGATCACAGCATATATTTTCTTTTTTTTTAAGATCAACGCATCCGTCTCACCCATCCGTCCCTTAGAATTTGGCGGAATGTAAATGTAGTCAAATAGATTGGAGAAAACGGTTTTTGCAAAATGTCGAGACCTGAAGATGGACCAATCGATATTTCGATGAGCACGCAGATACCTTTCAGGTGGAATAACAAACGATGTTCGCTCGTTTCTTTTTTACTCCGGACTTACTGGAGATTTCGGTATCTCGTTCTTGATTCTGTCTACGCTGCTCTCGATCTACTCTTCATGAATAATAGAATACTGATCAGAAATGTTTAATAATACATGATAAATCATCATTTCAATTGATCTTTAGAGAAAAAACAATTATTGATTACAAATATATGCTCGAAGATCAGGAACAATTTTCATATGTTACGTACATTGTACATTGTACAATAACGATCAATTTGATCAATATTCTATCGTTTATTGTATATATTCATTGAAAAGTTGATAAAATTGGATATTCAAGAGATGGAGAACGATTTTGTCATCTTTGAGAGTAAATCGTCACATAACTTTAAAGAGCTCAATTCTTGAGGCTTGATATCTCTGTAACGACTGAACTTACGAAAAACTTCATCCAAACCGTTTTGCAGAACGTTCCATTTTCTACAAAAATATGCCTCGGTACAACCATATCATTCTCGTACAACGACTCGTTGTTGAGCTACAAAATTCCAAAGTTTGAAGAAAAATTGTCCACGTATTTGAATGGCAAATAGAAATTTGCAAATCGCTAACTCTGAATATTAATATTGAGAGTTTATATTTTGGCAGAATCTTCATCTATGGATACACTGACGATTTTTCACTATTTTTCAAAACAGAAAATAAACGATTTTTTTTAAACACTCTACTGACTATTCTTATCGAGGGTCTTTTCTGGTTTAGCGCTCCACCAAAAAATAATACTAATAATAGTATCCCAAAAACGCATTGTACAGTCACTCCAATCAATAATACGACGGAAAAAGCGGAAGATTTTTTTGGGACTTTTCTGTTGCCCCCTCCCCCCGCACCAAATAATAATAATAATAATAATAATACTATTTTTCCCAAACCCAATTTTTTCAGTCCCTGATAGCGTCGTTACCCATGCCCAATTCTCTATAGAGAATATATGCGAATTTTGAAGTCAAATCACGCGTAAATCAGCAATCTTTTTTAGACTCCTTCCATCTTAGAATGATCGTTACTAACAATAAGCTCAGCGATATTTATTATGCAATTTCTAACCATTTTTGGGCACTTTTGGCGGGGGGTGGGGGGAGGGGAGAGTATAAGAGGCTATATAAAACTTTCGATACATCAACATTTTTCAAATATTTTCATTAACTTTCGCAGTAGTATCAATTCTAAATTATCCGTTCCTTCGCATGCTGCATCCTCTTACCACTTCTAGTCCTTCAATTTGCTACGGTCTAGGGTCGAATATTTATAATACGATATGATTCTCAAATTCAGGTTGCTATTATAAGATTAAGCATCCGGGCTTCTGAGAAATTGGTTGCCCTTGTAGAAAACGATGATCGTTGAGCTTGCGAAATTTCGCAAATTCGATACAATATGAAAAGTCCTGATTATTATGCAAAAATGTTATATAACCGTATAATTGTAGATATCAACGAGCTAGTAAACGTAGTAGAAAGTAGATGCTCGCCTGTTCGAAATTGGAGGACCCTTCGTGAAATATACAACGGATCTCGATAGATTTGAGTTCAGCGAAAATGAATTTTCTTCAGGTCTGGGAACCTCACAATTCATTTGCGAGGCCGAGATTTCGGAAAATAAAAAATAATTGGGGTCAGGATGCGCTCTAAAATGGGCTAAGGAAAAATAAGATACAGATTCAATGAGAGACTGATGACTGATGATTTCTTTTTCACAAAAAACTCGTTCAACAGAGCTACGAAGAAGGAAACAGAAAAAAATTCATGTTCTCTGTGGCGGCATTCATTATTATAATTCAGACCGATCGTACGTGAAAATTCTGAGTGTCCTAGTCGCATTGGGTCACGCGTGAGTCTCATCGCTGGGCATATTTTGTTGCGTCGAAGTTTTCAAGAGTGTCTCGATGAGGGATGCGTGACTGCAGACGTTGCAGCGAGGGTGTCTGGAGGAAAACGTGTTTTGTCCATGGAAAATGAAAACTGAGAACAATGCAGACGAATCGATATACTATAATCACTCGCAGGATATTAAACGCGTGAGAATTGGCGAGAGCTGTCAGAGCGACTCGTCGGTGACAGTGGATTGGTTTCCACAAATGCATCTGCCTGCCGTTAACATAGCTGCGTTGGAGACGAAATGAAAAAGAGAGAGAGAGAGAGAGAGAGAGAGAGAGAGAGAGAGAGAGAGAGAGAGAGAGAGAGAGAGAGAGAGAGAGAGAGAGAGAGAGAGAGAGAGAGAGAGAGAAAAGGTCTTTCCACTTGAATAATTCTTTCTCTGAGGTGACGGCGCCGCGTTACCGAAAATCCGATGAACACTTTTCTCTATCTGTAGCCAATAACCAATAACTATTATATATGATTCAGAAATAACCGCGCAATGGCACCATCATTCTTGATTGCACTTCACTTTATTGGATTTAGATTTACCTCCATTTATCATAGAAATTGCATTGCTCCCTCGTAGTTTCGCTGCACTCTACAGCTCCGCTTTCAACCCTCCACAGTCTTCCCTCCAGACTCGCCAAATCCATCACTCTTCGGTCGAAAAAAATCCAAAAAAACGGTAGTGCGCTTGTAATTGCTACAGGTGAATTTTCCTCTCTGCAAAATATGAAAAGGCTTTTTTTTAACGAGAGTTTCCTCTCTGCTCCGTTATACCGCGTATAGAGTTGGATTGTATTACCTTTGGTAAATGTTTCGAAGTCGTTTGCATTTTTCTTAATAAAATTTTCTGCAGTAGAAATCGAGACTTTTATGAATCAGACTCAATCGCGATTGACATTTCTTTCAGGTTATATTTATGATTAAATCGTCAAAGAATTAAGATCAGAATCGGTCACACGAGGTAGACTGCTTGGAGCAATGGAGTCAACTGCGAGAGGCAAAATAATCATTGAAATATATTTATAGCAATCATAAGATAAGATCGAATAGAAATATACGCAGCGAATACAAAGTTCCAAATCATACATTCTCGGGTTATTTATTGTAGGATGATCTAAATAATACTTAGATGTATCTAATTATTTAGAACGTTGATGTTGACGGAATTCAATTTCATTTAACGTTTTCTTTCTACTCGCTATTTATTCTCGAAATTTAACCGAGCAATAATTCAATTCTGCATACGATAATGAAAGGGGTGGGCGGAATAACGGTAGAGTCATTCGAGTCAACTGTCCGCCCTTAAGCATTCAAAGTGGTGTCAAAATCGAACAATAAGAAATAGATAAAAACGAAGTCATGTATTTGATAAAATATTTATTCAACCAATAATACAATTAAGGAATAGCTTTTGAAGTCTTCTCAATTGAAAAAAAAGGAGTTATCAGATAAATTCAGATTGAGCACACTTAACCCGTATGCATTTTTTTTTATTGAAGTTATAAACGTCTCAACAGCAAATTATCTCAAGAACACTGATAAAGGAGTTTAAAGGAGTTCTCACTAAGGAGTTATTTGTTTGATAATCTGAAATGACCAGACAAATCGATTTAAATACGGAAAAACGGAAAATTTTCCGGGAATACCAAAAATATGACAGACCAGAACTCAAACCGGCTATCAATAAGTTAAACAAAACGATTCGTGTCAATCACAAAACGGGACGCCAAAGCACAAGTTCCCTACGCACAGTATTATAGAAATACTAACCGAATTGCTGATCACATGATTACATTGACTCAGGCGTGAAACCTCTCTGTTTCTCCACTAGCGTTCGTCGTCACGAACAATTTAGAGGGGAGAAAAACAATCAAACAAAAAACAGATAGCTCATTGGTCCAAGAACACGTACTTATTATACACTGTCTGCACGAACGTAAAGTGTAATAATAGTTAAGTAAAGTTCGCGTACTACTACTACTGCTACGAAAACCCCTATTAGCCCAATTCAGAGATCTTTCATACTCGAGAAATCTCTCACTCAAGAAATAAATAATGTGAGGAAGTCGTAAGAAAATAGTCAACGATTTTCAGACCGGATTTGCGCATCGAATCTGATGGAATCGCTCGATTATGAATTTAGAAACTCAAAAATTTAAAAAGCTCGAAGTATCGAGCGATTTTCATGACCTCACTTCGTTTTTGTAGCTACGTTCGACATCGAAGGATCACTGCCGAACCAACCGAGGTGAAATTTTCGGTACGGCGAACCAATATGTCCCGTCACTAATGACACGTGCACGCGCATTGTTTAAAGCACCCTCTCCGCTTCATCCGTTAACAAAATTATTCCCAGCATCATACGAACAATGGCAGCTGTTCAAAGGCTCGGCTTCCACGTCGGGGCCGTCACTAATCTCGCCTCTCATCTCTCATCCTCGGCGTGCAATATCGATAATATAATCGATTTACAGCTGGTTAGCCAATCAACCGCGTGTCAGTGTCGTCGAAATCCATCGACACGTTCGCCTCTCTTCCTGGACGCTGGGTTTTCCCTTCGGCACAACTCCGATCGTCCTATAAATGGATGACCAGTCTCAATTATATTAAGTTACGCCGAAGTACCCTAAATTAATTAAAGCTTCTACCCTTATTAAACTATCCGAGGCTCTCGCCGCAGCTGTAGCGTAAAAAAGCCCACTCGTCTTACTTGGTGCTCCTCGGCTGCTGCAATCCTTCCGTTGAAAACGTCGATCCGGCGGCAACAACGATAAATCGAAAACCACCGAATTCCGGGAAATCTCAGATTCCAAGGTCGCGTGGGAACGCTTGGGACGAGGAAGTTTTTCGCATCTTCCTTTCTGACGATAACATTCAATATTCTTCTCCCACGTAGCAGCACGCTCCTCGTCGGTTTGCAAATCGTTTCGTCGGCTCGGTACAAACTGATTTAGATTTCACGATAGTTCGTTTGATTTTTCGAAATGTAAAACTTTTCATCGAGGGATATCTCAATATTTCGAGCATCGGCGTAGCTAAACCGAACGTGGACGTGACGAAATAGGCTCCGCGAGGCACTCTTCATATTTCGGTTGGGAAAGTGTCGATAAATTGAATTATGCTACAACACGTCACCCGTATGAGTTTCTTATATATTAATTGACCAAATATTTATCTACTTCCAATGTATAATTAATACAATAGGCACATAAATTCTCGCAAGGTCCCCATTGATTTTGACATTACTTCGCTCTGCGACATTCGGGATCACTTTTCTGAAGTGATGTAGATATACTAGAAGAATGTAAGGCGGACGCCCACTTTGATAACCCAGGTCTGCGAAATAATTTTTTCATAAGGATGTATACTGAAGTGCTAATTTTTGTATTACAAACATCCCTAAACGTAATCTAAAACTATATACGGAAGTAATACACCACGACACGTTTAGTAGATACAGCTACCGCTATATTTGAATGAAAAGGCTGTGATTACTGACATGAAAGTACACGTTGGATTTTTTTCATCATTCTATCAAAATAATACCAAAAGAACACGTAGGTGTTAAAATAAATAAATACAACGTATCTTTGATAATGAAAAAAGGTCTGCGGTCAAGCAGCGCGCACGACCTTTTTTGACTTAGATTGGAGAAAGATGGGGATATATCCTAGTTATTCTGGGGATAGCAGACAGTTAAATAAATTAAGCCTTGCACAGTTAACATTAACAAAAATATACCTTACTTCTTGTTACGAATGCACTCAGGTGAAGCTTACAGTAATGATGGAATGTAAGGCTGCTCTAAGCCATGTTTCTAAGATAAAAACGAATCTCAAAATACGCGGGGAAAAAAAGGTTAAAAGCGAGATATTTTCTGAGATTGTAGTTACACCAGAGTCTTGTAATGTATTCCATTCTAATAACAACCAAGAACTAAGCTTCAAAATTGAGTCTTGGATGCTGAGCTAAATCAAGTTATGCTGGCGTTTCAAACTTATCCGACTGAGAGAATATTCCACCTGGGTCGTTATTATAATTTTGGAGGCCCTTCGGGAGGAATTTTTTTCATGTCAAGCAGGTTTATCTCTTGGGCTCTTATGCAACTGTGCTTCTGCCTATGCACTTTACGTGTTCTGCTCGCACGACCAAGAATGCAAGTCACATATATTTAAACTCGTAAGAAGACAGGTCTGCGAAATGACTTTGTCAAAAAGATGATTCACCGAAGTGTTAATCTTTTGAATAGTGGTCCTAACCGTAATTTGAAACTACGTATTCAAGTCATACATCACGTCACATTTGTTCTGAATCAAGAGTCTGTGATTACTGAAATGAAATCATGAATCTTAACCTTTTCTTCTCAAATATAATGACCATTTCTTCTTAATTATAATCAATTAATTGTAAGTTGAAAAAAATACATGTTATTTTATTTTTATTTTAATAGAATAATTACTCTATCAAAAACAGTTGCTTTAATTAGCCCTTGCAGAGTTGACAAGAGAGTAATTCTTAGATTTATGAACAGTTGAAAAATAATATGTTCATATTAGTATTATTTTCATATTCAATATTCTAGAAACGGTACGTAATTATAAAGGTGAAAAAAAAGGGTGACTTGATGTTTAAAAATGAAGTTTATACATGGAACAAGCAAGTTAAAATCTGTATATTCAATGTGAGAGTTTTCCAAAAACTTTTTCCTCGTGTAGAATACGAACGAGAATCGTTGATTAATTTCGCGTGGAATCCCCGTATACAATATTTAAGTCGTACGTTGTGGGAAAACGTTGTCGGTCAATTGGGAACGAGAGTTTGTATCCTTGGTAAAATCACCGTTCACCCGTATCGGTCGAGGATCGTTAAGTTCCCAAATGAATTCCTGTTTCGTTTCCGGATGCCAAGTTCGAGCTGGTAAATGGACCTCAATTCTCGACCGTTCGAATTCTCCGGCAGACGCGTGTACCGTGATACGGGGAAGCTGGCAGTCCTCGAATCGCCCCGATAACTACAATACCAGTAGGTAGGCGCAGTTCCCGAGCAATCAAACAGTGTATAATTAGACCGCAAATTAACATCAAAGTGCGAGTGATTCGATCGTATCGTTCATGCCACGTTTCAGATTCCCTTTGTGTTACGATTCCCTTGAGCAAATCCGCGATAATCGAGGAAACAATGCTGCACCGATTCATATTCATCACCCCAATCGAAACCTCGATCAAAATCAGGCAGACATGACGGAAAAACGAAAGCTGAGAATTCGCAAACTAGATTGCAGTCTCGTGCAAATAATCGCAGAGAGAACAGACAACCAAAAATAATCGTCGAAGACACAAAAATGTATTATCGATTGCAACCGCACGTTCTTCAAATAAATAGAAAAAATAAAAACAGATCCCCATCGAAATGAATGCGATCTATAATAATTTTTTGATATCTGAAAATAAGATCCCAATCTGCTCGTGTTATTGCGACTCACCGAAGGAATCGGACAAAAATTGAGGCAATTCATTGTGGAAATGACGAACATGTCTGACCACGATTGAGCTCGAGTCATAACAATTACGCAGGTCCACAAAATTGAAAAAGTGTCCAACTACTATTTTCCGGAGTATTTTTCCCGCTGAACACGAATCTGATGTCAAAATTTGGAGTCAAACTGCATACAACTGCATACAATTCAGGGAAAGTGGGAAGTGAATATGTTTGCAGATTACTGCTGGATGCTACAAAGGAAAACTCGACGAAGAGGAAAAAAGCAGAGTAGAAATCCATTGCATAGATCTATCCAGGAGGAAAAGGTCAGGAAACGAGAAAAATTATAACAATGTTATCATCGTGTAGGGAAAATTACTAGATCGTGATTTTTGTGTTTTTTTTTCCTGGTCGTAAGCAGTTTGACCCCCAATTTTGACTTCAGGTTCGTGTTCAGCGGAAAAAAATACTCCGGAAAATAGTAGTCGGACATCCAGCAGGGTCCATTTTTTTTAATTTTGTGGTTCCGTGTTTTTGTTACATCACAAGGCAAGCGATGATATTCGAATGTTTCCCTAGCCGACTAGTAGTTACTTAACGCGATGTAGCCCGAAAAGCAAAAGCAAATACCGTACAAAATCATCGACATCTTACTGAAAAAAATGAAAAATTATTCTTGCGACAATGGGAAGCAATAAATTGTATTGATTTTTCTTTATAGAACGGAAATTCCCAAACAAGTTTTCATATCGTCTTCGAACGGGGTAAAATGCGAATCCGCGCGACAAAACTATACGCATAAACCGGCTGTAAAAAAACGATGAAATTCGCGTACGAAAACTCCGACGTAAGCGTATGAAATGATTCTACCTACTTTGCAGAAGTCAAGCCATTTCTGAAAATCTCAAGAGGACGAATCTATCGAACAAAAATGTATGCCCCGAGCATCCCAATATTATACTCTAAAACTATTCAACGTTTGTATTTTTATACCCGGAGGCGAGTTGGTTCGATAACGTTATACTATCTAACATGAAATTCATACGCATTTTCGCAAACGTGCACGATCAAATACTGAATCAGTGATTAATAACGACAGTAGTCCTAGTTTTGAAAAAATCACCAATTCCGGCTATATTATCACTCAAGCTGAAGCGACTCGATTCGTTATAAAACGGCTAAACGCAGAATGAAATTGGTTCCCCGGACAAGAAATTGGATTCGAAAATTCGTTATAAAGATAATGGAACCTACCTATGAGATCATTTCAATCTGTTTTTGGATACCCCTTGAATTTTACTAAATTCAAGTAGTAATCGCGCGATGATTTCATATATCGCCCCCAGGATGAAGGATTTTCGAATCCAATTTTCCGTTTGACGTAAGCAACATCGGTTTCAATTCACACTGAATATGTACTTGTAAAGGTTTAAGTGCAGCAGTGTATTACAAATTCTGGGTGGATAACTTGGATTTTTTTTTTTTTTTTTTTTTTTTTTTTTTTTTTTTTGAATCGTGATACTGCATCCATGGATTATCAATAAGGTATTTCTGCAATGCAAATAATGCGACGAGGCGCGAAACGTTTCTGTAGCCTGACCCAAGTAGTAATGAATACTCAGCTTCGGCTTCCGTATGTACAAACCGACGGCATCAAAGCCTCGGATTATCGTGTCCCTCGGTGGGATTTCATGGCCTGATTGCCAAATTCTATTATTCGAGAGCCACGCGGATCGTTTTCCATTCTATCATGCATGCACGACTATCTCTGAAGGAAATATATTGAACTATGCGTAAACGCCTGGAGTTTCGTCGTTCTCCAGTTGTCAGTCGTCAACGAGACGCGTGTTCTTCAAGTTCGAATGGGAAAAGTTTTTTGGGGGGAGAGATTTTTGGGGGGAGACCAACAAACGAATAAGTTCTATTTTACATCGTCTTTGAGGATCTCCGTTCAGCAAGGGAGATCTGGAAATGAGCCGTCGCTGGCGAAATTTTTCTTCTTTGAATCGTTGATTGCTTCTCTGGCATGAGGAGTAATTCTGATACTCGGTTGAGAATTGAAAAATTGTGTCGGATGCCGTAATCGCTTCGATTTCCGTTATATCGATTTATTGCTTCGTCAACAGCCGAAACGCTCCTCGGAAAACAGAGTATTCTGAAATTTCGAACGCTTCACGTTGGGGGATACATACACGGCGAGCACGACGTCCCACATTTCGCCGGGCAGCTTCAACAAGTCTGGTTCAACGGGTACCCCTACCTGGAGATCGCGCGGAGCTCCGGATCGCATCAAGGAACTCATCAGGGAGCCACGCCGATTATTAGGGTTACGGGGAAGTTCGGGAAAAGGAATCATCCCGTTCATCATCCGGTAACCTTTACCTCGAAACACACTTTTGTTGGGCTACCAGTCTTGAAAGCTTACGTCGAAACGAATATATACTTCCAGGTTAGTGCACCGCCATTATCTTACTCTCGCCATCATTATCAACATCCCACTGCTCGATTATTGATACACAGATAGTCGCGGATCCGTATACGAAACAGTCTACCGATTCCGTAGGCAGTCTGCTGAATTCTCGATTCTGCCAACTGCCTACGACACATCTATGCTCTTAGTTACAATAGAATAATTTAATTTCATTGCATATGCCGTGAATTGCCTAATTTATTAATTAGTATTCGGCACGATAATTTTTTCTTTCTACATACTCGAAATATGATTGGAAAAGTTGCTTATCGATAAAGAAATATGTATGATGCTTTTTTGGTTTCGTGCTTTTATTCGTGTATAATCGAATATCGGGGCTATTATGCGCTAGAGCCGGCGATATGAGCATTTGTTAGATAGTCGTTGCCGTACTTCGTACATGAAAATCGGGGCGCGTCGTGTCGCGAAATAAATGTCGGGCTCGACACTGATTCGGAAAAGTTGAAAAACAACGTAGCTCGTTTTTGCACCATCGAGGTTTCTTCAACTTTGCGAGGGTCGAGGAGCTACGATATCCCTCGGACTTCTTATAAGTTGCCAACATTTGCCGACAGTCCCGCTTCGCTTCAAGCATCCCTTTCTATTCATCGACCCCATTTTCTTCGCTAATGAATAATTTTCAACGCCGCTGCAGATATCAAAGTTTCCTCTCCGCCGAATAGCTTAGTCTCCAGACACCGTTCCATTCCCCTTGCCGTTTCACCTTTGTCACTCCCTCTTTCCCAGCCGTATCCCCGCTGCTATCTCATTCCCCTCGGTCAACCACGTTTTCCCAACGAATTGAAGATACATAGAAGAATACTTTCGCCATCGAAGAGAACGAGAGAGAGCGAGAGAGAGAGGTCCTTATTTTTTATCCCACCTCTCGAGTTCTCTGTATTTCTCATACATCAAATCATTCGAATAATCACCGCGTAAGAGTCGGAGAAGCATCGCGACCGACCATTTTCATCGCAAGCTTCGCGAGGTAATGAAATAAAAATTCTCTTCCGCTGGTTCGAATATAAATGCACTCGAAAGCGACCATCGCCTCGTTTCTCTTCCAGTCCGAGTCGCGGATTTTCCCCACTGTTACGTTGAATTTATGCCTGGATTACGCGGTGTCTTGAAGTTACAATTTTATTACCTATAATGGCGTTCGAGACTGTTAAAATAACGTCGAACCCTTGTAGCCCGAGGTTACTTGCTATTTTATCCGATCGAGGGAAGAATTTTTATTGTCTCCTTCGACTTCTCCTCGCCTACTTCAGCGTTCTCTCAATCCACCTACCAACCGAATCTCGTTACCCTCCGCGAGCATACTGCCCCGATGTCTATTGCATTTGTCCCAAACTTGTCACGAAAGATTGCTAAAACGCTGATTCGTCATCGGACAACTCTTCTCATACGTTCGGCAACGCGTTTACAGTTCAAGACACGAGAACCCAACGGACTTCTTCTGTACAACGCTGGCAGAGAACGAGACTTTATTGCTGTCGAGCTCGTCAACGGACACGTTCACTACGTCTTTGATCTTGGCGATGGTCCAGTTCGCGTCCGAGATACATCCAGGTCTAGACTGAACGATGGCAAATGGCACGCGATCAGCATCGGTCGTCCAGCCCCGCGAAGGCACACTTTGGCAGTCGACGACCACGTCGACGCTGTCAACAGTCCCGGAAGCAACGAGAATCTTGATTTGGATGGAATCCTCTACATAGGTACGTCTTTGCAAATATTGCGTTTATAATCCAATACAATCGATGCAAGATTCGCGGACTGCCGCAGAAAAGCATGTTTTTTAGCTCGCTTGAAGATATGCTGGACACCAAGAGAATGAAGTATGCTCCCCCCAATTTTCATAGTTACATCGGGCTCTCGGTTTCTGCAGGATTTAGTAACTCATTCTCTCATGTAGTTGGAAGTAGTTTCGTTACAAATTTGTTAAAGGATTCGTCTGCTTAAGATGCTGACAACAAGTATTTTCAACGATTTTTCTTTCTTACGTTGCTATGATAGATATTGATATAAAACTTGTTAGGCTCAATAAATACACTTTTGAAATATATCGAAAATTTGTTTTTCATTCGTTGTGCTCAACATTTATTTACAAGAAAGGTAACTCTTCGAAAAGTACGGAGGTGACTGACGCTGTCGATTTCTCCGCAACAGTTCATTCGATACATATTAAATGGTTACTCTTAATTAATGCACGACTAACTATTTTAATACCTAACTGTTCGTATACAATTTGTTAATTTTTCATCACCTTCTGAAATCGTGTCTGTTCGGTCAGCTATAGATAAAATAATTTATCGTATAGTCATTAAAAGTAACCAATTATTTTTTGCTTTTTCGTTCCGGGGTGTTTTTTTGAAGGCTTTTTTTTATTAAAAAATAATTTATGTTTTGCTTTTTAGTAGTGTACTTAAATAGGCACACTCTAGCCTCGCGTTGCCTCGTCCCCGAAAACCCGGAATTTCGTTTACTTGGATGATGTAATCATTTTCAAATAATGTCAGTAAACTATCTATAAAACGACTCGAACGATTTTGACAAAATTTGCATGGAACCACCCGGGAAATATACCCTTTCGAACAGAGAAACAATTTTTCAAATCGGTTCAGGAGTCTTCGAGAAATCGCGTAACATCGATACAAAAACATACACTCGAATTGAGAACCTCCTTTTTTGAAGTCGGTTGAAAATCAAATATTATTAGATAAAGTATAACTGTGACTTCCGCCCGAACTGAAATTACTGAGCTCAATACTATACTGTATCTAATAATATTTGATTTTCATATTTCGGATGGTTTGTTGCTGAGAAATCGACAACGTAAGTCGCTAGCGTACTTTTTGAAGAGTTGCCTTGTTTGTAGATAAATATTGAGTAAAATGCACGAGGAAAATTTTCTTAACATACTTTAAGAGCGTATTCATTGAGTCCCACACTTTTTTCATTTATATCTTTCATAGCAACGTCAAAAAAATAGAATTGTGCTATTGCAAAGTTTCTGCCGCCACTTGTGAGATTTTATTCGGATTGAATGTGTTGAATAAATTATATAAATTATTTAACACGATGGCTCGACGCGTTTGTCGTTGAGAATCACTTTTAAACAGTTCGTATTTAGAGTACTAGTATTATTTTGATGTTCGTCAAATTTCACAGTGATCTACGAATCCGCACCCAAGATCTCTACGTTTGATTTTAAATGAATAAATGGATAATTTTCCTTATCAGTGTCATTTTTCGTTAATTTCTATGCGATTATACGTCATTCGTCGTATGCATTTGACTTTTTATATTTTTTAGTTTTCTTTCACCCTATTATTTATCGTATTTAAAATTTTGATTTTAAAATATTGGATCGATTGAATTGTGGAGAATAATCGATAAGCCAAATAATAGCCGGATAAATTAATTAGCCAGCCCTCCGGCCGAATCGTAAAAAAGTGAACCGAATAGGCCGGATACCGGATACTTACCGGATATCCAGCATGTCCCTAGTTTTTTTAGTTGAAACTAGTTAACATCAAATGCCTTTGTTACAACTAGGATTTCTTACTTAAAACTCGCATTTACTTCTGTATTCGAATCCGAGATAAAACTAGGTTCAACTCGAAGCCTTAGATAAAACTGGTATTAACTAGGGAAACTTGTTTGGAGGAATAATTTGATTAAGAGCAATTTTAGGTGTTAATTCGGATTAAGAAACATAATCTTATCATCGTCATAACCTTAAATTGATTTAATCTTCTCTCCTGTTTCTGAGGCTTCTTTTCAGCTAATTGTGCTTCATCAATTTCGTCGATCAATTTATCGCAACGTTCTTTTGTCATAATAATACACTCGCAAAATTTCCAGCGCAAAAATGGCGAAATTTCAAAGCGCTGTTACTCCGCCAATAATGATTGTACAAAATTGAGAAACGAAGCATTTTGAAGCTTGAAATCTCTTCTTTGAAAAATCACGATAGCGCTGAGTTCCGAAATTTCTGCCCAGATTTGTCAAGTTGCACCGCGTGCAGAAAAAATTTCAGCACTCTGGAAGCTTGATTTTTTTTTATTTTCATTGCTATCTTGGTCGCGTTGAATATGATGGGATTGTACGTGTGCCAAAACGTCTTTCGCCAGAAACGTGAGAAAACAAGAAAGTTGAAAATAATATTTAGTGCGGTTTTGCAGCAGGATCTATTCGAATCATCTGAGGTGTAGGAGAAATTTAAATTTCAATCGTAAAAATCTCGGGTGCGAATTCGTAGATCACTGTGAAATTTGACGAACGTCAAAAGGATACTAGTACTCTAAATACGAACTATTTAAAATGATAAGAAAAGTTATCCATTTTTTCGTTTAAAATCAAACATTTAATGAAAATCGAGATGCAGATTAACATATTTATTTTAGACAATCTTAGTAAAAATTAAAAATGAAAACCTTTATTTAATTATTATTGATTATTAGCTGCAATTATTTAATATATTTTGGAAGGTTTATAACTTGTATCACTATTGTGGAGAGTAGAAATCAAACAATTCGAACCATAGCACTATCTACAGCCTGGTACAGGGTGTCCACCGACCTAAAAAGTCATGACAATTTTCGAATGTCACGAAGTTACACCCTGATCGCAAAAAGTCATGAAATGTCATGTAACATTACCAGTCTACCTTAATTTTTTTACGATCTCTGCGAAGCTTAGTGCGATTGCCAACAGATTTATTTTAAACTTCAAAACAATAAATATAATCGTTAGTCCGTTTTCCATATGAACTAACTCCGTGATACTCATCGATACAGACAGAAGTGTCTAATGGATAGTTAGTGGCAAAAGACAGATTCGCTACCTCAAAATATTTTATCCTTCTCTTCGTGCAAAGCGATTAGACGACGTAATATTGAAGAGCAGAATGAAGAGTATCGGTTAAATGAAAAACGTCATGAAGAAATGTGCCTGTGCCATATCTTTGAAGTCCTTGAAAATCATGATATTTCCATTCTGGTCGAAATTAGACACCCTGTAGTAGAAGCGAGCACCGCATTGGCTTTAAATGTTAAAATAAATTCAATGATTCACTATTATTATCGGCATAAACCGGTTGATTATGTCTGAAATACTAATAAATCTAACGATGACTATAAATGGAAGCTTTTCTCACTGTAAGATACAGTAAGATTCACTTTTACAGTTTCCTCGCGTAATTACCGAATAATATCCGGTTATCCGGTGGCAAAAAGTGCGGAATTATCCGGTATCCGGTTATGCGGGAAATTCATTATCCGGCACATTCCTAAGAAAAACGCCGCTCGATACGCCGCAGGTAGACTGTTGATTTGTCTCCGGTGTGTTGCGACAAATAACAGAAGTGATGGAACGGGGTGAGTTTTTCCGTACGCAAGGGGTGAAAGTTCTGTCAGGCAGCCACCAATCATCTTGTTTTTACGAGCACGCATCGTGCGAAGTGGAATTGTGCCCAGCGAAAAAACCCGAAAGGTCAGAAACAGACTCTGGAATGCTCACGAAGGTTGAAAAGTGGCAGAATGAGAAATTGGAAATGATACGGATAAATCTTAGCATCGTGAGAAGTCTTCGTTCCTCTGAGATAGAAGATATAGATTTTGTCGGCTCGGCCATAGAATTGTTTATCCGGTTTGCACATCGGGTAAGTTTAAGATTTCCTCGCTAACAAGGGAGGACATGCAAAATTATTTCTCCCCTGCGAGTTTCTACCTTACCGACAGCGCAATTCCTGTTCTCCGCAGGCTTATATCCTTGGACGGCAATTTTGCACAGATCTCTGTCGATAACAGAGATCACAGATGCGTTAATTCGGATCTCTGTCGATAACAGGGATCACAGATGCGTTAATTCACGACACGAAATCTGATGTTTTGCATGACGTGTCAACGAGACAACGTCAACAATTTTGCATTGCTCCGAGTATTAAAATTTGCATGTAAGCCATTCGAATTGCTGCATCTCTTTCGATTTTTGTCAGCTTCGCAATTCCATCCGCGTAAAATTTTGGAACTCGTAAAACAAAAGAATGTGGACTTAATTCGCATTTTTTGTAATCGTCCCATCGCTATTTTTATAGAATGTTTTATCATACGAATGAATATCGAAATGGAAGAATAAGCTGTCTGTAATTTTGAGTTTCAATTCGACTCGATCTATCAGTTCTCGGGTATATCATGCGTGGGTAGTGCAGATTCACAGAATTCCCGAGAACGACTCGCAAACGTCTTTCACGTGAGTTTCTCCTAGGTTTTAGGCGAGAGACTAAAGGTATGAGAATTTTCGAATAAACAAATTATTCGCCAGGAATCAAATCCAATAATTCCATTCGAATTTCAAATCGAGTGATTCGAACTATTCGAATAGTTCGACCGTTTCGAATTATTTAAAAAAATTAATATTTGTAGAGTAATGAAGTCTTTTATGGAAAAAAACACGAATTTATGTTTTAAATATTACCTTTATTAGATGAAGTTTATTCCAAATTTTTACGTAAGAAAATCAAGTAGGAAACTATTGCTTTTTTTATTTGGGGGGGGATTTTTTTTATGTATTTAATTATCTTTACAGTTATTTCTAATAATTTACAGTCACTTAAAAATTTTGTTGTATGTTTCAGTAAATTCCTTTAAACCAAATCTGAATTTCAGTAGACTTGTTGTAAAGTTAGCTTCTGAAGCGTAATTGAGGCCACAGTAAGTTAAGTAGACGAAATTTTGGTTGCAACCATTTTTTTTACTTGTTAACGGTTGAACACAGTTTTTACGAAGTGTTTTTTGTAAAGAAACTTTGTTTTTCTTATTTTCATGTAAATGTCAGAATTTTTTTGAATTAATCATTTAACAACAAAATTAGGTATTTGAAAAATCTTTAATAATTAAAGCTATCCGAAAAGTTCAAATTATTCGACTAGTTCGAGCTATGGAATTCTTTCGAGAAATTAGCGTGACCAATTCGTGTTTGTCAAAAGTGTTTGGCGAGATATTTCGCGAATACGGTGATTGGGATTGATTTTTCACAATATTCTTGACGAACCATCGTTGTCTGTGAAATAAGTTCTTTGTGTCAGACTTGATCGATGTTGCCTCGACGCGCCACCGATTCATCGTTATAATCGGCTAGTTGCAATTTTTCGTATGTCCTCAGTCGTGCAATGCAGTTGAAAACTTTTTTCGTTGCATGGTGAAATCATTTTTGGACCCTCTCGAACCATCACAGCATGTTCAAGGCGTGATTCTTCTCAGGTCGAGAATGTAGTATACACGGAATTATCGTTCATGCGATGCTAGTACCTAGTAGAGGACAATAATTGTGTTCGGTTCACCGACCGAAGCGAACTTTCCAAAATCGTAGAATATCCCGCGCTGATTTCAATTTCAATTCGCTCCAACGGAGATTGAGTGTTGAAATAAATCGCATTTTCCCGTGACAAAACCCGGAGCGGCAGGATGTATCCGAAAGTATCCCAGGCGGTAGACGTACCAAGCGGCTACTTTGCTGTACGAACGGTCGATCCAACGAGAGCAATCCTCGAGAGGATTCTCAAAGGTTTCTCTCAATGCTGAACCGGTATCACTACTGGCAACCGTGAGGATGCCCTGACGGGTGGTATAAGCCACGAACAAACGAAGATACCTCTCCGGGTAGAAAAGAACCATTGGCTCGGGCCCGGCCAATTGTTTTCAAATCGGTCGAGCCTTGGCGCAAGCCCCAGCTTGACTATTGGCCGAGCCTTGGCGCAAGCCCCAGCTTGACTATTGGCCGAGCCTTGGCGCAAGCTCCAGCTTGACTATTGGCCGAGCCTTGGAATGATGCCCTGGGGCCTGGCCTCGGGAAGCAAAAGAATCAGGGTTGGCCGAGCCAGAGCAAAAAAAAAGATAATACTGGCTCAAGCACGGAGAAACGCAAAAACAATATTCGTTCAGGCCTTGACAAACGATAAACCAATAGTGTCCCGAGTCTGCGCCGTGAAAGATGAACATTGACTTGGTTAATTGATCAATTGATTGATGAATTAATTAGGTCTTGGCGAACGACAAGTTAGTGATATCTATAAAGAAAAAAATTCACGTGCTCGCTCCGACATATATATATTTATTGATTCATATTTATGTTAATATAAATACAGATATAAATACAAAATATGTAGAAATAAAAATGTTGAACATTTTATGTAGCGAAACATGAAAATTAAATTGAAACTGAAGCTTGCACCGAGAATCGACCGATGCTCAGTTTTTTTAGGCTCGTAACTGTATAGTTATTATCAATCGACTGCCTAGCCTTGGACCAAAGCTTGGGCCAATTCTTAGCTGCCAAAGCTTGGCAAATAACCAGTGGTCCAGGACTGGGCCAATTGTCGTTAGGCTTCCTTGTCGACGAAACAAAAAATCAAGCTCTCAATTACGCGATGAAGGCGATTTGGAGAGAGAGACGGAGAAAAGCGGGATGATTTGAAATTTAATCGAAAAAAATGCCAATCTAGATTCACAACTCGATACCTCGGAGAATATACCTGAACCTTGTAAGATACAGAACTGGGAATTTCACGGATAAAATCACGGTGAAAATCGACGGATAGTCGCTCGCGTTTCGGGTGATGGGTCGGCGTTGATTCGCCAGCTTTTTTCGCGGCGAAACGAGAGTAAAAACGAAGGGATGAAGTACGAAAAACGAATGGAAACTTCTTCACGAGACCCCTGGTAATCGCCGGACAAATAAACAGTAAAATAGACATTTTTTGCGAAGAATAATTCCGCAGTGATGTGGGAAACGTGAAATCCGAACGATGGAAGTTGCCTTCAAAATTCCGCCAGTGTTCAAAGTCAATTGACCCGATTCAAATAATTTAGCATGATGTTTACCTGACATCACAACGCTTTTTGTTTTCACTATAGTGTACTTATAGTACCTATACCTTCCATTTTCAAATCATCGATGTCAGAATTGCGAGGTTTGACTTAAATTGTTATCATCACAGTTTAGTATCAATTTGCGGGTTTTGAACAGAAATGCGCGAATGATTCATGAACGACAATGTGATCGTGTAGGTACATTGATACGTAAAATAATAGAACGCGAGTACCGGTATTCTTGTCACCGATGAAAGCTGAATATATCGATCCGTCCGAAGTTTTTGATGGAATTATCTATCCAAGAGCCTATTGAATCACGTGCGATTTCATGACCCGTAAATAATCCATTCCCTGTATTTTCCGATAGTAACGTGCAATAAAGCTCATGAAAATGCTGCATTTCATAAATGAAAAGGAAGCACATGGATGTACATTGTAAAATAATATCATTTTACTCGGCAATTTGTGAAACGAAAGGTAATCGATATCCTCTATTTGAGAACAGATTATACGCGGGCCAATATTTGCACGAGAACTTTACCAAAAACTGAACAGAGTAGAGCGTATGAAACGGTGAATACAAAAAAAAAACGCGACGAAGTATTGAAATAAAACTCGTATTGCGTGTTGGTCTAAAATCTGAAGTTAATTTGCAAAAACTGATGTCGATAGAGAAACTACCAAAGTAAATCGAAATGAATTTTATTACACTCATCATTGTTATGTGATCGTCTCTTCGATCAAGGACGTTCATCTGGTCGAGAAATTAACAAAAAAAATGTTGAATAAAGTTATCGGTTCGTGAAAAGTTACCTCTTTACATTTCAAGTCCTCCGGGTAGATAGCTCGTGAGAAATTATTAAAAATAGATCTAAATTTACACGGTTTCTTATGGGTTTCAGTGCTTTTCTCGTCCATATACGTCCGAAATTTGCAAGCATTGAGAAACAGTTTTGAACGAAACTTCCGTAATTGTTAAAAACAATATCTGAGGAAAGTTTGTACGGCTTTCTAAGTCCATTACATACTCACGAGATTCCGAATAAATTCATTATTTTCGAAAAATGCTGATTATCTGGAGATTAGCCTTCACATTACTGTCATGACGACTAATGACGACTGCGAATCGACCGCGGTAGTCGCAAAAGTTTTTCCTTTGACTTATTTGATACCAGATGAACCTTCTAAACAGCTCACGTTTGCACGTTTTTGTCTCTGTCGTTTCGTACATCGATGAAAGTGAAAATCACAATATATTTTCGTTAGAAACCCCGTAACCTGACCATTGGCAAATAATTTGTAACCAAAGCGATCGAAATTCAATTCGAAAACGACTTTTATTACATCGGATATTGATGTAAAATTTTGACTTTCCGGCCATTAATGTCACAAGTAACTTTGCTTCTATCTTTCCGATCGTTGTAAATACCGATAACGATCCTCGTGCCGACATTTTGACACGCCTCTCAGGCCAGGGAATCGGCATGCTTTTTTCTTTCACTACGGCTTCCCGCGTTCCGTCTTTCTCTGTGCATGACACCCTCTTTGTGTATTGTTGTCGCCTGTTCCGCACAGTTTTCCAACCAATTCACGGTCTATGATGGCCGGAAATATCGTTACGTTAACGGAAAGGGATCGCATCTATTTCCGTGTCAGGTTGATATGGATTGAGGGCATGGGGGCGAAAAAAAGGATCAATACAGTGTTGTGCGTAGGATCATTGATACCGCAGTACTTCTCCGTATCTACAAGGTGTAAAAAAAGTCCCGGGATGACATGATAACGTGACGGAAATGCATTTTTGGAAACAAAGTTCCAGACAAAAGTTTTAGGATTTTTCTCTGGCTATCCAATCGTGACCTTGAATACGACCTCCATCATAACCTTCGAGATCATATCCGGTCAAGATCCATTTTTTCAACGTGAACCGCTAATTTTTATCACAGATTCGTATTTCCCGGACAATAATACGTATGTTTTGTTCGAAACGTTTTTCTTGATAACGCTTCGTTCTCTCGCTAAAGGGGGTCAAACGTTAACTTCCCCAGGTGTAACATCATTAAAGTTATGCAAGATATCGGAAAATATTTTTCACGAAAATTATAAGGAGGTCAAATAATGGTGATATTGCTGTTAACCTTGAGCCTAAATTTCGAGGTCAAATCGAAATCAACTTTGATTTTTCAAATGGAAACTTCCTTTCTTTATTATCCAAATAATAACACGCGGGTTTTGGCTGAAACTTGTTTTCGATTACTGCTAAATCACGCTGTAATGACAAAACTGAAATTTTTCGCAAATCTGATAAATAAATTTGGAATTAGATGTGACTTTCTATTTATTGAGTTGGTACTGCATTTAGCATAACCCATAAACAACGACGTGGACGTTGAAAAATCAAAGGTGACCTTGGTTTGACCTTGGAATTTAGGCTTAAGGTCACCGGCAAGATCACCATTGATTGATCCCTTTTAAGCTTGACCATTTTTTGCGAAAGATTTTCCGATATCTTGCATAACCTTACACCTGCGGAAGTTAACGTCTAGCGCACTCTATTTAGAGAACAAAGCGATATCAAGAAAAACGTTTCGAACAAAACATACGTATTATTATCTAGAAAATACGAATCTGCGGTAAAAATTAGAGATTCTTGTTCAAAAAACGATCTTGACCTTGATATAATCTGGAAGGTCATCCTCAAGATCGTATCCAAGGTCACAATCAGTTAGCCAAGGAAGAATCTTAAAACTTTTGTCTGAAATATTTTTCCCGAAAATGCATTCTCGCCAAAGAAAAGAGTAGCTTGACAAGAAGAAGATCGACTTATTGCTCAGGAAGGTGAAAGCTGCAAGGCCGGAAGATTCTAGAATCTTTTATATCCCATTCTAGCTTTACTGTATCGTACTAAAGGTACTGAAACGTTGCTAGATAAATGATACTCTATCTATAGCATTAACGTTACCGTAGTAGTGATTTTTTTTTCGGGAAAAACTTGTACTTCAGGTGCTCAACCATTCGAAGAAAAATTGAGCAGGTAATCAATAAAACGTATACGACTGAAAATACGCGTCTTGAAAAGACCTACAACTTTGGTGAACCCGTGTTTCGTTAGAAAACTTATATTCACGGAGATATTAGGCGAAAATCGATTTTTCAATCTGGAAAAGTGTTTCAGAAGTCGTAAAAATTGATTTAAAGGATTGACGTCACTGTGACCTGCAATTATCAGTCACAGTTTAATGATGGATTAGCATCGGGCAGGTTTTAAAATTCTTTGACGTATCACAATTCCCACTTGAGCTTGGAAAATATAACAACCCTTTGGCCTGTACTGCTAATAAAATGTATTTGCAAGCATTTTTTTCGGCAATCTTTTGTTGTCGCAAGTTTTTTAATATACCGGTGGGAGATTTCTACAAAATATCTTCGTCTTTCAGGTGGCGTGGAAAAAGCACAGTACGCTCAGCTGCCGAAACACATAGTGAATCGGCATGGCTTCGAGGGCTGCTTAGCGTCTTTCGACCTCAGCGGCGAAAGTCCGGATCTCCTCGCCGACGCAGTGGTTCCAAGCTCGCTCGTAGAATCTGGCTGCGACACGACGTCATCCCATTCGGGTAAGAAATGCACACACGACGTGTGCGCGAACCACGGGACGTGCGTTCAGCAGTGGAACAGCTACAGCTGCGACTGTGACATGACTAGTTTCACTGGACCGACCTGTAGCGAGGGTAAGTAAAAAACTTCTCTCAATCCGTGGGGCTTTATCTCTTTCGACGGTTGACAAAACATCCCTCAACTTTCAGAAGCAACCGCCTACGAATTTGGAGCGGGCAGAGGGCTCGTGACGTACACGTTTCCCGAGGACCGGCAACCAGAGATGAAGAAGGACACCGTGGCCATGGGATTCGTAACCGGGATCTCCGACGCCGTCCTCATGCGTATCGAATCAGCGGACGGAAATGATTATTTAGAAATTGAAATTGTTAGTATTCGACGAGCGTTTCCGTACGACTTACATCATTTTCAACGATAATTTTCAGAAAACATCCGAACTTAGTTAAATATTGAGAGCTATGAATTCTCCTTTACGCAATCGATTACAGAATTTCGAATAATTGTCAACTCGGTTCAACTCGGAAAAAGCTTATTAAGCTGGGGAAACTTGGACGTAGAAATAGTCATAGTTGTGCATAATTTGTTAGCGGTTGATTCAAACATTTTCCTTTTTCATACAGAATTATAGACAAGAGGTCCTCGTCGATCCATCCAATTACGCGGACTCAAATATCCTGGGAAATGTTTTTTCTGCCAAGGGGTGAGACCCACTCCGAAGGCAGCAGAATAGGCATTATTCGAAGAAAAAATAAGTCTAGCGAAGCATGAGATGAATTTAGGAATCTGAAAACTAGACTCGATTATACAGCTAACGAGCCGTAAAAAATGTTTTTTCTAAAGCAATTCAAATCAAAACGACGACTGGACAGCGTTTCTCTACTGATGCCTTTTTCTCAGAGGGCAACTGATGAATCAGCAGCTCCTGCAGTTTTTAAATCAAGATAATGACCCATATTTTTTCGATCATACCTAAGAAGAGCCATCAAATAACGTACGAATTTTCTGACAGATTGACTTATGTACAATACAATTTCGCGTTTCATGAAAAACAATCAGAGAATTGTTTATTACAAGAGAAGTTGAATGGGAAAATCCTACGTTCCTACGTACATTTCATCGGAGAAATGTTGTACATCTGTCATTTTGATTTGTATCGTTTTGGAAAAATCATTTTTTGTAGGTAATTAGTTGGATGACTAGAACTTTTCTTTGGAGTTTTAATTTATTTCGTGGTCTTGTTAAAAAGAATTCTAAAAATATGCCGAGTTTGTCTGCCAGTGGAGTGGCCTATTCCCTTAACTAGTGGATATACGAGGAAGAGTTGGCCTCGCGATAAAAAAAGCGTATCACTTCATTTATGTCTGAAATAATCTGCTACAAAATCGATTGCAATTTTTTTTAAAATAATAGCAGCGATAGATATTTCAGGTCGTGTGGAAGAAAGTATGTGTTTTGCAAAGTATGATACTCGTAGAGTGCCTTACGCGTTCCACGTTGTGGAACTGTTGCATTTTCGGACCAGGAGCTCCCGGATTATTAATCCTGCGACTAACAAATCGACGAGGGATCGTCAAATATTGCTTGAAATAAGATGTTCTCTCGCTAAGAAAGATGACAGTCTCAAGGAAATTTCCTAGCTGAGATTTTTCCTACAAAACGGAAAATTTTAAGGAAGCTTCGTGCCTCAAAACTACTTATTTCAACTTCCCCAAGTAACCGGTAGCCATATTTTGAAGTATCGCGGCATCTACTCGTTTTAATTCCCGGATTGGTAGAAAAATAAGAATGATTGTTCGTAACTGAGAGTAGGTCGAGCCCATCTCAAATCGCAGAGGCATGCACAACTACCATCGCCGATCAACTTGGGACATTTTTTTTTATATTCCTTGGCCAATTTCGAGGAATACGTATCTCGGGATTTAACCTCTTGGATTTCTCTGGGACTTGGACGATCTTTTAGTAAAAATGTGCGTAATAACCTTCCAGATGCTATGTTGATTGACTCGAAATTCTCAAAATTGACTGCTCTATCCGCTGAAGAGTGCCAAAAGTCGGAAATCGTTAACCGTCAATTTCTCGAAACACCCATTTTTTATTTCATCAAAACCGTTTTTTTTCGTCAGTGTATTTGATGAAGTATATTTTGGCCGAGCGTCAACACGCGAAATCGCTTTAAAGTTCGACAGCGAATTTTCTAGTGGAAAATTGATTTCTATTGGAAAAGGGTTTCTTGTCCTTATCACGAACTTATCAAGCAAGTTATTGCGCCTGTGCGTACTTCTTGATCTGTGAAACTCACATCAGTCAGTTGTCGAGAAAAATTTCTCTAAGATAATTGCACCTGCAAAGGTGCATTTGACGCACTAGGCATGTGCTGAGGAAATGGCCCAAGTCGATCGGCGATGGTAGTTGTGCATGCCTGTATGATTTGAGATGGATGGTAGTCGCGATCGGCGATGGTAGTTGTGCATGCCTGTACGATTTGAGATGGATTCGGCCAGTAGATGACTATTCATTCGAATCAGAAGCAATTTCCAAACATGACGTCTGTCCATATTGACAGACAGTTGAGATTTTCGCAGAATTTGATGACATATTCGATATTTTTACTTGCGTCGCTATTCACTTAAGGGGAGACTACTATGAATTTTGAAGGTCTCAGGCTATCGAAGTGAGATTGCTCATACATTGGGGGTCGATAAAATGACTATAAAAACAAAGATCTAAGTCAAAAAAAAATTTCCTCATGGTTTGTTTTTGCCTAGATGAAAAAATAGTCCAGTGCGTTCAATTTTTGAGATACAGAAAGGTTTTTTGTTTCGAATCTTACGAGAAAATGTAGAGATTAACAATTAAGAGCTACTTTTTTCAAATTCGATCTGCAAGTGGCAAATTTTTTTTTCAATTGAAAATTGCATTACTTACGTAAAATATTCTGGAAAATACTTTTTGCGCGTATAAAGCTCGTGTTAGAAAATAATACTGGCCGGGATATCTCTGCTACAACTCAAAAAAGAACTGGGCAATGATTTTTTGAAAAAACTGCACTCTGGCTAATTTTTACTCATTTTCTCCTAAACTAACGGTCCGATCGAGTCGTTCGCCCTCTCATTTTCTTCGTGTCCATCTTCTACAATTTTTCTCCTGACACCATCACGATTACCCTGACAGTTTTAATTTTATCAGCAAAAAGCAAAAAAAAAACGATTTTTTGCATAAAATTGTTAGTAGCAAAGTTCTGAATAAGATAGTCGAGTGATAAACCTCGCTATATCATATGAAACTAGTCTCCAAACAATGGCGCAGCGGGTTTTCTTTTAACAAACACTTCTAACGAAAAATGCTTCGAAATACTTCAAATTTATGTAGCTTGTCCTATTCAATTTTTCTCCGAATTTCCGAATTGCGTCGCATGGCGGTCGGTTAAGAATATGATTTGGCCTCGATTTGACCAAACGAGGATCACCACGACTTTAAAACAGGTCGATAATCAAGGATTGATTTTTTTCGCATCCATTTCTAGCGTAAAAGATTGAACTTATTAAGCAGCAGTTTTCGATCAAGCAACTACCAAACGATATTCCGTCTGTCTTCCTGTGGAAATGATAAACCTCGCTCGGTACAGATGTAGTATTTGGGTCCAGCGCTGCAAAAAGCTAATATCATTCGACAAAAAAGTAGGCGCGCGGGAAGAGGCTTCGAAAGAAGACAGAAATGGAAGTTCGAGTGATCGTGACGCAACGCGATAAAAATATTTGATAAAGTTGCGTTGACCGCGACCGTTCCGTATCGCTATCACGCGTTGCCTCCGCGAGTGCGAAGATAAACCCCTCCCAACGGGATCGCCCGACGTTATCAAGAAATTAGTAGTAATCTGTTACGAAATTAATGAGAACGCGTTGAATTTCGCGTCTTTCATGTTTCCCTGTACCATGTACATTGCGAATTTATACATTACCAAAGACGTTCGAATTTTGTTTACACTTAATACAGTGTTGTTGCTAGTTATTCGGTACCTTCGATGAGGATCAATCGAATTGCAAGTAAATAGAAAATCTAAATGGTTCGACTCCTTTTCGCGCTGTTCTCCTCGTTCGTTTTTAAGCAGCGTAATTTCATCCTTTGTCCACTTTTCAACGCTTTACGATGACGCGATGTTTTTGATTTCGCTTCAACATCGACCGCGCCGCATCGTAAGCCGAGGCCGGGCGTTGCGTAATGAGAACGTAATTAAATCGCCGCAACGAATCAACCTCCTTCGCCGATATACTTTCCTAGTTCAAAAACTTGACATAATTGATTTCCAACTGGTTTTTACTCCTCGACGATTTCACACTCTCGCTCCTCGCGCAACTCGTCGCGCGAATGGAATTTCTTCGAGTTCTAAAATCCCGATTAACAGAAATCATTCGAATCAATGGCATTGCCATCGGTTCGTCTGGGTTACATCGACCTCGGCTACATTCCAATCCTACAATCGAGGGCCGCGTGTCGTTTTCATTGATATCGTACTTCTGCAATCCTGGTTAGAATTATCACAACTTCACGCGCTGTATTATATAATACTCTGGAACGTTATCACCATTTGTCAATGGTTTCTTCGCGTCATCGACGTCGTTGTAAGAAGCTTCGAAAAAAGTTACAGCCGATTCAGTGTCAAACCGAGTGCGATGCTTGTTTTTATCGGTAATGATATTCGTCGAATCGTACCTCAATGTTTTTTCATCCTGTGACGTCTGAAAATTAAATGCAATTTGTCATGGATATTCGCTCTACGAGGAGTTTATATCATTATAGTGGAAAGGAAAATCAGATGAAAATTGTATTTCTCTCTAGTTTTTTTCGTACAACGGGCGAAAAGTGTTTCACAAATTCCTCTTCGTAACAAGCGTGATGATCTCGAATCGTGATAGCTCCACATCTCGTACGTGTCTACAGCCTGAGCTTGGTAATTAGTATCTGCTTTACATGCTCCAAAGAAAATACTATTGTTACGATATTTATACGTTGCTATCATAGATATTTAATGAAAAAAAGTTGTTGGGCTCAATAGATACACTCATATAATATATA
Source organism: Arge pagana (assembly GCA_963969455.1). Classification (NCBI taxonomy): domain Eukaryota; kingdom Metazoa; phylum Arthropoda; class Insecta; order Hymenoptera; family Argidae; genus Arge; species Arge pagana. The sequence goes on along the minus strand of OZ018310.1, from coordinate 11,351,282 downwards.
TATATATATATATATATATATATATATATATATATATATATATATATTGTATAATATATATTCTGAAATTTGCCGACGTATTTCACTCAATGTTTATTTACGCGAAAGATAGACCAAGGCAACTCTTCAAAAATACGCTAGTGCCTAACATCGTCGATCTCTCTGCAACAAAGAATCCGAAACATGAATATCAAACATTATTAGATGAAACGTGACTGTGGCTTCGGCCCGAACTAACATCATATGAGAATTTCAATCTTCACGATATTTCTTATAGTAAATATCACTGCAAGAATCGCTGTCCTTGAAAAAAAAAACACCATTTTGTTAATTATGCGTGACAATTATTTTAACTCGACCCTAATCCACAGTTATACTTTATCTAATAGTATTTGATTCTTCAGTTTCGGATGATTCGACGTCTACCTTTCTTGTGAATAAATATCGAGTACAATGGATTGAAAAAAATGTCTAAATCTATGTTACGAGTGTATGTATTGAGTCCAACGAATTTTATATCAATATCTATCATAGCAACGTCAATAAAAATTCGTACAAATAGCTTTTTCTTCGGGCGCTTAAGGAGGTTGCCTTTTAAAAAAAACAAATGCTAGAACTTCACGAAAACCGAGGATATTAATGTTAAGAGTGTTTCAAACCTGTGGCCATTTTATCGACATACCTTGTTATACTAAATACAGAGAAAAATGATGATGCGAATTCTATATTTAACATAAGCTCTTATGAGACAGCATCGAAATCGTGAACAAAAAGCATAATCGAAATAATACACTTTAACAATTTTTGGAGACATAAATAGAAAAATGTTAGCGGAACTATCTTGCAAAGTTGCAGCTTACTGTTATAAAGCCTTTTACTTAGACCTTATTTAAAAATGACCAAAAATTACATATTTGGGAGAAAGTTGGAAATACTGCACTCCATCAGAGAGTGGCTCCCGATGGCTACCGGCGGCCATTTTGAAAAGTTGGAGCTCCAGAAATGAAATAGATACATCCAGGTTACTGTCACACATTGTGATTGGCTAATTCACTTGCAAATTTGGATAACTAAGATTGTTTCAATAATAACTTTCTCAATGGAAGCTATATCTAGTTTTAATTCTTGTATTTTTGTGGACGAGGCATTGCACTGACTGACGGACGCACAAACTCGTATGTATCGTTTACGATTCTACGTAGATAATACGACGTTACCAACTTTCGCCTTTCTGCCGATAATAGCGGTCACTATTTAAAAAAAGATACAACTAGCCAACCTCCTCAGGGGAGACTAACACCGCAATCCAATGGACAAACTTTCAAGCGGATCGCGTCACATTTCCAAAATGGCGGCACAAATTTCGCCAAAAATATCGTTTTCGTGCACAAATAAAGAGTTTATCCAATTCTGTGCGATTGTGGCTCGTAAACTACGCTCGAGGTCTAAATAGCTGATAATCCAAAAAACGACTCCTGTATACCAAAATAGCGCACAGAAACGTGTTACAAAAATTCTTTGTGCCATTTCATGTTCTGTTGGTTTTAAACTTCGATGACTTTTGATGGGTCGTGCCTGTTTTCCCGCTGGTTCGAATTTGGTGCGAAAAATAGTACACTATGTAGTTAAGCAGTTGAGTAGAACTTCATACGACGATAGGCCGAAGGCGAGGACAGTAAAGCTGCATGCGAGCATAAAAACTTCAGTACCGTGATACGTACGATACTTTCTCTGCAATAGACAAAGGAAGCGCGAATTTATCTGTCCAAGGAGTGGAGATCAAACGGCTCTACGTACTGTACAAGCATGCGTGTGAAGCAATGGTTCATCAACTACGAGAAACTATGATGTTATTGTACGAGGGAAGAGCGTGCCCCGGGGGGTCCAAGGGGTGAAGCCCCCTGATTCATTGAAAGAATCAAAATTGTCGTTTGACAAAAATATCACTTCATTTTTATATTATTTCTAAAATAGTTGACGTACAAATTTCATTTCAAATCTTAATTCATAATTTTTCTATTTAATCACGAATTATTGTAAAAATAATGTTTGAAAACCCATTGAAGAACAATAATTTGAAACAGGAATTTCATAGTGTATGGAACGTGATCCAGATTGAAGGAAAATTATTAATTTTTGGAAAGAGAAATGAAGGAATTGAGGGAGAAAAAAATTGTTGTTTTTCAACCTTTGAATGTATGTTCGTATTGGAACAATTGATCAATTTATATTATCGTTATGTCATTTTTTTTACCAAAACTTATCTCCGAAAACATCCTAGATGTCGATGACTCGCTCTTTCTCTCTTCTCTTCAAAATTTTACTTTACGCGCCCTAGTACGATGAAGTGACACCTCACAGCCGCTCCACGGGTAGATAAACCGCGGTTCTACTGCTTATTTCAGATGAAAAAATCTATCTGCAAAACACGAGGATTAATATCGGAAAGACTGGGAAAACGAGTTGTGCATCATATTTATTCGTACGCAAATGTCAACGAAGGAAATACGAATAACAGCTATAATTTTATTCAACGATCCGTACGCGTTACAGTTTTCAATTTGGGGAAACAAAAAACCGCTTTTTTCTGTTAGATCCAGCAATGCGTAGGTAATGTGATCAAAGATGTGATTTGAGCCTCGCAGGCCTCATTTCTTTTGTTGCCAGGCTTGCTTTGAAATGTGAAATCGTATTTTCAATCTCATCGGCCTAAAAACGGACCTTTGAGGTCGAAATCATTACTTTGAATCTGCATTTTGAGCCCAAAAGGTGTATCAACCAATAAGGATCATTCTCACGGTAATGATGTAGGCTTGGTAAGCTTATTTTAGCACTATAAAATCGTAATTTTGCCAAGTTTAGGCCGAAATAGCCAGGTATACGGTCATCGTAGTATAAAATATCTGAAATCCTAATTTCAACCTCGAATATTCCCTTGAACAGGTCGTTTAGACTCGAAGCACATCGTTAATTTTGTCTCGAGATCGTTAATTTTGTCTCGCCCAAAATCTTCTCTTATTCATCGAATAATGCTAAATTTTCGTCTAAGCAAGTAGAAATCACGGTGATAAATCATTAAAAAAAACCTATTTTTCGAGGACGAATGATAACTCATTGTTACCACGTGAAAGCCAAACTACGTAGACTCTACGTCGTAGAGCTCTTGATTTCGGAATTTTCAAAGTGGATAAATCTGCATTTAATGTTTTATCTGATCACTCGCGCGATATACTAGATCCGTGCGAACGATAATTCGCTCGAAACCCATTGTCGGTACGTCGTCGAGGATTCTGAACTGACCGAGTACAAGCTCTCATTGACAGTCCAACATAAAACAAGATATCACAATTTATATGGCAATTCAAATTGATTTTATCAAATTTTGAATTAGGATTCATCGTTAATCGCGCTAAAAAAATTGGAGAACTGAATTTTTTATCGATTAAACCGAATCGTTCAGAATAGACGGAATGTTTATCGCGTTTGGATAGGAAACTTCATCTAGTTCGCGAATAATTATATAAATTATCTTCCAGGTTGAAGGAAACGTGTTTGCTGTGTATAACATGGGGACCAACGATCATCCCATCGGCGAGGTCGGCGTCAAGATCAACGATAATCAGTATCACGTTGTCAGACTCACGCGAACTGGGGCCAATAGCACCCTCCAAGTCGACGATTACAACCTTCAATCTAATCATCCGTCCGGTAAGTGACGACTCATGACACAATGTTCAATATCTGCGCATGACTCGCTGTAATTTCACTAAGATACCATCTCTGCCGACTAATGTAACTCCTCGAAGACTCTTTCGCGAGGCCAGTTCACTCATTCTGCTGCAGATCCACATGAAATTATCATTTATTATTGTTACAACGGTATTATCATTCATTCGAATTGTTTATTTCGCTTATTTGAAGCATACTTATTGTCGTATTCTAAAAATTAAAAATTCTACAAAAATCTTATTTTTCAAAATTTATCTCAAAAGTATTCTCTTTTCAATAGCGCCAGCTACCCCTTTTAAAACAAACAAAAGACCATTCGTGTATCTATAATAGTTTTCCAGATGTTTAAAAAATCGAGTTGAAAAATGAGAAAATTTTTTGAATTTTGAATAATTTTCGAAAACATATTGTTCTATTCTTCTCCTTTGACAAATGTTTACGCCACTACAAAAGTTTTTACCAAATTCCCTCCAAATTGAATGGGAGTGATTCCAACTATTTGTCGATTTGACATGGAATGGCCAGTACCCATACAGAGTTTCATTTTGATACAACAATTAGACGAAGGTTAAAAGTGATTTCTGAGCTTACATTACATTGAGTGTTAGTTAGTTACAAGTAAAGCTAATAAAAGCGTGTTAATAAGTAAGAATTCACATCGAAATTTGGAACACTAGCTAGCAGTGGCGATAATCAGGCGACCGTTCCAACCGAAGAGAAAACACCCTTTATTTCATTGGACTAATACGATCCATGAAGATAAAACACGTTTAATCGAAGCGATACCATAGAATAATAATGAGGGTTAATAAGAAGTTAATCGAATGCTAGGAATCGATTGAGTTTCACAAACAATCAAAGTATGATAGTAAGATACACCAAACTTTTTCCACAGTTTCACCTGGTTCCGAAAGATCTATTTTACAACTAATCACCTTCTCCAAACAATTATCTATTACATATTTCATTGATTTTGAAGAGAATGTTAGCCGTTAATTGACACGTAATCCCCGCGATGCAACGTTAATGAAGATGTACGCGTGTATTATTTTTCACGCCTATCGACAATCTAACGAATAGTAGCATCAAAAAACTCGGCACGAAAAGTACACCTCCGACAACGAGCTATATTTATTCACGAATGAACGCATCAAAACATTTTTCCCTCGAATAAAACACCAAACTGAATTCTGTCACAAATACTAAAGACAAAAATTGTTGTATTTTGTTTTATTTAATAAATACTTAAGGACTCGAAAACAATTTTTAACTAAAGTACATCTCACAAACTACTCGCGTTTACATCATTTTGTATTCAAATTCTCTTTACTAATACTAACGAAAAAATAATGTACATTTTTTTTCAAACATAATATAAATTGCACGTGGATTGGATTGACTAATATATGAATTATTATTCACCACGATAATTTTTTCCTATTACAAACTTCAAATACGAACATAAAAGTTGCTTGTCAATAAAAAATGTACAAGGTGCTTTCATTCGTGGCAATTTCGCTTCCAGTGCTTTTATTCGCGAATACTCGAAAATCGGTGGTATCAGACGTTAGGTGGGCGATGCGTACTTTGGAACCCGCATTAATGTTTCCGTCAACGGAAGTCCGCGTTCAATGCCACGTACGATTATTCAAGACGAATAAATACTTGCAACTGGTTGGAACTAACGTGAAATTAAGGGGCCCAACAACATAGAAAACGTAACAGCTTTGTGTTTACAACAATCCTGTTAAAATACGACGTCCGTACAGATTTGCGACTCTGATGTCTGCCTGTCGTAAAAATCGGTGATCTGAATATCGTTAGTGCTCAACAGAATTTGATCGTAGCAAAGTTTCGGACTTTCGCGGAAAGAGTACAACAATTTCCCATGACCGTGATGTATTCGATGTGTAATTAGTTCTTGTTTCCGTACAAAACACATTGACATTGACATTGACATTGACACCGATTAACGAAAAAAATGCAGAAGATTATCGTAGCAAATGCAGCATTGCGTGTTAATTTCTGTTAGATTTAGCTGAATCACAACTCGCAACATGATCCTCAGAGGTTTACTGTCGGAGCTATGCGTAACGTGCGACCGATGCACCTCTACTGACTCCAGAGTGAATTGACCGCCCTTTATATAATCTCCGGTCCCCCAACGGTTTTCAAGTTCCCATCGCCGATTGGCGCCGCCAGCATTCAGGAGCCCTTCCCCGGCCGCCGTTCCCGCGTCGGTGGAAAAAATTGAAATCCCGCCAGACTTCGACAACGCGTTCTGATTCGGCATCGACAACTTTCTCACACACGTGAAGTAGATCGCAGAAGTAGTTTCTGATTTGGATTGAGTATGTGTGTTTTAGCCGAAAGCACTGTAACTCGCTTCCTCAGATCGAACTTCAAGCTTTTCCTAAACGAGTGACTTCCGATTTGGGCTGGGACCGGAAACGGCGAAAAGTGTGACACGGGCAAGAATTTGGAGCCCACTCCTCCCCTGGTGGGAGGTCGTACAACGGGCCCAAGATGCCTCGAAGTAAACACCCTTCGAAGTCCTTCTGCTCTCCTGATTCGAAATCGTATTTATTTTTCACTCGAGTGAACCGTAACGCTACGACTGATGACAACCCTCGCAACGAACCGTTTTCCCGAAGGAGTTTCGTGTGTCAAAATTTCCGTTTCGCTTTGCCACCCTTCCTTCTGCAATCCTGTTCCGCAATTCACGAATAATTGGCGCGGAGGTGAACAACACTTCACAGAACAAGTGCTTTTTCTCAAATCTCCAAAATTCGACGCTTTTTCGACTTTTTGCAATCCTGTCTCGACTGACCTCGATTCCAGAAGAAAAATGTCGAAAACTAAAGCTACTTGCGTCGTAGGTATGTGATCCTGGCCGATGACCTTGAAAAATAGTTTCACGTCCAAATTATCGCTCGAAGAGTCGGAAACTTTTCTCATGATGCGAAAAACTGAGAGAAACCACGGTTCATATTATCCTAGTAGGTAAACAGGAAAAATTCCATAGATACGTGCACGTACACTGGCTTTCACGTGTGACCCTTGCAGCCCGCTCGTCGTGAATCATCCGAGGTCCCAAACGACACTTGAGACCCTCCTCGAGGGTGCACGTTTGAAAATCTTCCCGAAACGAGAACCTCCACAATTTTCCTGCACTCCCATTTCTCGAAGTATCTGTAATTGCCTGTTTTCCACATCGACAACTCTCAACATTTGACAGCTCGAATTTATTGACCACTCGACATCCGTCGTCTTCTGCAATCCCAATTCAAATTCGAGATGTGTGCATGCGAAGCGTGTATTCGTCTTCCTTGGCTTCGTTGTCGCCATCCCAAAATTTCAGAGACCCATTTATGACACCCTATTTCATGACCTTGAAACCATTCGCTTCCCTTGTCGCAAAACTTCCAAAAAAGCACCGCAACTCCGTTCTGTACTCCTGATCAAAGATTTCTACTCGATTGATGATTCTCGCTCTTTTTCTCCTCGCCATTCAAAAATATAAATACATTCGAGGCTGACTTCGCGTACTTGGGTTCCTTGGAATTTTTCAAAACGACCCTCTTTAACTTCACCCTCCTTGGTATTTCGAACTCCTGAAAAAGAAATCACCACTCAGATTTTTCTTTGATTTATTGTCTCCTTTTGCTATTTGGCAAGTGATCGAACATTTACGTAATTGCGTCTCAAAAAACATGTGAAACCATTTTGACAATCACCCCGTCACATTTATGTTATCCTGGTCTTCGAGGACTCGCTTCGCTTTTGGCCGATGTTCCTAGAAAAGGGAAACGAAGGTGCAGCAATTATTTCGTATTTCTGGTCAAACCGAGGATTTTCATTTTCTCCTCCATTCTACCTACCCTGATAAGCAAGCGAACGAAGGTGCAAGTGTGAGAAGGATTTCCCATGAGAAAATACCGTGAGTCTTGTCAGTCGCGTTACAATATTGTTGGCCGCATAGATTCTTGTTCTCCGTTGGCTGAGCTTTTTACGTAACCTCTGAAATTTTTCTATCACCCTAATACACTCCGAGACGTTAATCCGTCCAATTAGTCGAGGTCCCACCGTACTCTCATAAAAACGTCAAGATGATATTTTTTTAAGGGCGATTTCGAGGGTCGACAGCACGACCCCGTCTCGTGAGACCTCTTGCTTGCCGTTGCTCGTTCCCTTCTGTTTTCCTTGCACGCCGTAGGGTGACGAGGGTTTTTCTTTCACAATTGCTAACCCTCTTTTGAAACTTGTTCGGTACTTCGCGTCGCCACTACGCGACATATTCGAACGCGTATGACGAACAAAAGTTACACAAAAGTCCAAATGAATAGCAGACAATTTCCCAACATTCATTTTTCACCCTCTACTACTATGACCATAGTTTTTCGAATTCAGTATCGAATCACGATGTTGGTTTGAATGCTCTTGACGTCATGCAGACAAGTATTACTCAAAATTATAATTCCAAAAACCGATTAAAATTCATTCGCTTCCAAGGAGTGCCAGCTGTGATATTAATGAAAAAAGGTGCGCTTATTTTTGAAAAATCATATTTTTCAAAAACTTATTATTTTCAAAATTGTAAAAAATTTATAAAGAAACAGCAGCACAAATGGATACCGTGAGATTCTTTGGCCGTCAATGAACTAGAATTTTACGAAAATACGTACTGGACAATGTGAAAAAAGTGACAATTGATAACAACAATTTATTATTATTATTATTATTATTATTATTATTATTATTATTAAATATTATTATTATTATTATTATTATTACTATTATTATTATTTGCACGTGAGGAATTATTTTTTTTCGAAACGGGAGTTCGGATTAAAAAGGTTAGATGCGAATTTTCGATTGACACCTGCATACAAAAAAGTCAAGAACTGTTTTAATATTATTTGCGTCTTCTGCAGAACTCAACAAAAAATACGATTCAAACAATTAATAACCATTCGAATCATAATTTATATAATCAAAAAAAAAAAAAAAAATACGGAACGAAGTAATTAAAATAATAACAGAGTGAAGCAAAATAATCTGAATTTTTGCACAAATTTTAAAATGATCTTATCCTGACGTTCCTTCTCGACATGTAAAATCCTCACTCGAAATTGAAAATATATTTTGATCATTACGTCACCGACATCGATGTTGTTGTCTACTTTAGACTTTTCATTTCTAACTCATTTCACTTTATCAAGATGCCAAATACGAAATCAAATTCCGACGGCAAACGGGAAATCGAATACGAAAATATATTTGATGAAAACGATGTACCAGATAAAATCTGAGGTAAAAAAAATGGCTCTTTTATAACATGAAATTTGGCGATACGAGAAGAACATTTTTGGAAGGATCAAACGTATTGGGATGGGGGGATATCGGAAATTATTCAGATTGATGTTGTAAGATCGTCGCAGTAATCTGAATCCAAACGAATAAGCTTCATCGAGGAATGAAGCTTAGGAACGAGCGATCCACTCGTACCGCCATCAACGCGAGAGACACGACCATTTGTATGCGGGATAATAAAAACGGAACACGTGGCGTCGAGATATGGAATGACGGCTGAAAGGGACGGGGTGAATCCAATTTGATTTAATTGGAATAAATTTGCTTCGTTTAGTTCGACTCACTAGCTCTACAGCCGTATATCAGCCTGATAACTAAATTCATGAAATTATGCGTAAAATGGATACGAGACACCCCGAGGAAACGGTGGCAGCGATCGTCTCGGCGGAGGCGTTGCAACGGTGCCGAAACCCGGTCGTAAACCTTCGCACGAAGGGCGTTCTTCGAAGGGTTTCCGAATGCCAGTTCCTTGCCGTTCATATTCCCCGTGCGGCTAAGTAGCTCAAAGTTACTTAGACTCAACCCTTCTCACGGCGATAATTACCGTGGCACGATTAGCACGCTACGAGCAATTAAAACGAAGTCGAGCGTCGATGTCGCCTCTCTCGCGCGACCTTCGGCGCGCGGGTATCGATAACGAAACGAACCTCGACCCCGACACAGTTCTCAGGGCGGCGGAAATTCACGAGGCTCAACCACCCTGTCGTCCTTCTGATTCCCTGATGGTTATAGTTGCAAGCTTTTGTTCGTAGCTCAACCCTTTTTCAGAACCCTCATCAATCTCTCTCTCTCTCTCTCTCTCTCTCTCTCTCTCTCTCTCTCTCTCTCTCTCTCTCTCTCTCTCTCTCTCTCTCTCTCTCTCTCTCTCTCTCTCTCTCTCTCTCTCTCTCTCTCGTCTTGACATTCGTTCGCTGTTCCGCCAAGTTCTCATTCACCGACACGCCTATCATATAATTATCACCTCTGCTCGACGAAAAAAATCCACGCAGAACCGAAAAGCTACAGACCTTCGAGTCACGGTCACAAATCGGTCATTTTTGTACTACGAGAATCTCCAGCGTTAATTCCAATCATGTTTATTGTTAGTATATCAAATCTAGGTTACAGTAAACTCAGTTTTAATTTGTACGCGATTTACGCGATTTACATTCGCGAAAATCTCACGCACTATTATCGAGAGATGACACTTGCAAAGTTGATACCACTTGTATAATTGAAGTTAAATTAGTATTCGCCGTTCGATTCAGGCATTGCGACGAAAACGATGAAAATGTTCTCACTTCAAGCGGATTCAATAGATTTTATCCACACAAAAAACTGTAAAAATTCGAGACTATTTAGGAAGCTCGTTGCTGAAAAAATTGAATAATAAAATTACACGGAATCTTGTGGGAAATGACAAAAAAATTAAGGCGTCTCGATGAAAAATGGTGGAAAAATCTCAAAGAGTATAACCGGGTTTGTATGAGAAATCTGCCCCTACGGCTTTGTCGATCCGCACTTGGGGGATCGATTTGACATCGAATAAAAATAATTCGTTCAAAAGTTTAGCTCTTTACCTTAAACCGTTTTCGAGATTTTCGATATTTTCAAGAGAACAAAACACACTTTTTTCAATTTTGTAATTTTATAATTCTTTAAATGATAAATTTCAATGTTTACGAATGGTGATTATTCCCCAATTCTCAGGAGTAAAAGAGATCTTATGACATTATCGTGATGAATCTCATAACCAAAGCCGATTTTTAAGCGCAGAAATAAAACTGAAATGATTTTTTGAACGTGTTATTCAAAAGTTTCACTCGCAAAATCTTATCAAAATATCTCTCTTTTACCCTTCTAGACTCAGGAATTTTTTCATTTTTTTTTTTTTCGAAGTGGTGGAAAATCAAACTAAACAAATTTTTTCACTATTTATTCTACACCCCGCAAAATCTGCCAGCCTTATTGGTCACACCTTCAGATTTCTTTAGCGCCGCTAAAGAGCATTGAACGGTGAAAAAATTTGGATAGTTTAATTTTACGATCCTTACAACGTGTCATATAATAAATAGGAATGTAAGTTTATCACTATCAGGTATAGAAAAAGGTGTTTCGGCTTCTTTTCAGGCAAAAAACGAATTCATTTCGCTATAAAGTAGCTGCAATCAGCAATTTTTTACTTAATGTAAAATCATTATACTCAAACTTTGTCGGATGGGTTTTTTGATACTTCAATTATTTCGAGAAAAAAATTCAAGAGGGGGCAGGAGATTCTTTGACGATAATAATTTTCTAGCCATTGTATTCCTCGCAGAAAACTGGTAGAGACATGAATTTTTTATCTCTGTAAGCACTCGGGTATCATGTAGCTGAAGCGTTTGGTGGTGAAAAAATTGAGTTTTCATCTTTTTTCAAAATGTTCCACCACATCAAAAAGAATGAAAAAACGCCTGAGTGTAAAAGGCTAGAAAAGATATTTGCTGACATTTGGCGAGTCAGACTTTTAAATAACACAGTAAAAAAATTATTTTACTTTTATTTCTACTCTTAAAAATCAGCTGTTCTTATGAGATTCATCACGATCGTGTCATAAGATCGCTTTACCCCTAAGAATTGGGAAAAGAATCACCATTCGTTGACTTTGAAATTTACTATTCAAAATATTGTAAAATCAAAAACTTTTTTTCTTCTAAATCTCGAAAACCGTTTTAGATAAAGAGCTACACGTTTCGGCGAATTATTTTTGCTTGATGTCAAACGATCCCTCAATTGCGAATCGAAAATCAGGGGGCAGATTACCCATGCAAACTCGACTATACTCCTTCACATGTACAACGAACAAAACTATATTTATTATTCATACCAGTTTCAGTTTGATTGCAAAGCGCGTTTTTTATTCATTTAACCATTTATGCCAACATAATGAAATGTAGCATTAGTAGACTAACTTTGGAAATTGACGGTATCGTAATTGATATCGAAGTTATTTGCCCCGACGCGACTACCGAATTTTCATAACTACGAATCACAATGAATTCCACTCGCGTTCGACTAATTCCAATATTACCTACGTATTTTTCGCCAACTTTTGGCAATTTCAGAAACAAAACGCAACGTGACAAATGCACAAAAAATCGCGGGATTCTCAATAGCTTTAGCCTCGAAACTGGATTGAACAATACGAACTGGCTCTGGGACACTTCTCAGCACGCGAGAATATCGAGAACGTCAACGAGGATGGGATCAGTTAGCATTCGCTTCGTTTCGTTCCTGCAAGCGACTTGATTAGTGATTCGCAGTGTTTTCAAGTTTCTACGTAGCATAAGAAATGGACCACCAACGTATCGATAAGTCTTATCCGATGCTCGTCAACTGCTAAAAACGAACCAATAAACTTTATTTAATTGATTAATTGAAAATTTTGTACCGCGAACATTTATCGCGCATGGAAAAATGGCTCGACAATTTTCCACTATTTTCGCTACCGTGAAGTTTATTTTGTGGAATACCAACACATTTTGGGATATGATGAGGTCGGATGAGCGCGTGTAGAACGAAGCTTGCGGAAATCCCGTCGCATCCGTTCATTCGCCGATTCGAAAAGCTATCGCGCCCCAGTCAAGCTCCGCTGTACCGCGATGTTCCGCGAAAGCGACTCCTCGTGCCTTCTGTTACCCTGACTCATATGTGGAGGGTCACGTATCCCTGAGTCACGTGTCTCTCGCCGCCGCGAGACACGCCGACGTTTCGATGACGCGACCGAGCAGTTGACACGGCACATCGTTTTTCTCGTTCCGATAAAAACATGCGTTACCATATGCCGTCACGCTTATTCGAGCCAAATTGAACGTAACACGCTGAGAAACCCGACAAGAGAGAAGCAGCTAAAAAACGTCGCACTTGCGATGTTATTGCAATGAAATAGCAGCGAGATTCCGACGATGAGCGAGCGAATTCGGTAACAAATTAATGCGAATGAGAATCGAAACTGTAAACTTTTATCATCCTCCTGCTTTTATTTTCTCGTCTGCGTCGTCTCGCTGCCACCTAGTGAAAGGGGTGCGCTACCCTCGCGCTGCATCCATCCCCGAGTCGCTACTGCTACCCCTCGTGTTGTCCTGATACGAAAATAGTTCATTTTCGTTACGTTACATTTTCGCCCTCACGATTATCGATCGTCTACTGAAATTTGCCTGGAATTCCGTACATGTACTCGCGCGTTGCCCGATTCCGGAAATTTTTCATGATCCGAAAAACGAAATTTCGACCGTACCAGCGTATACAACCGAAACGTAGCCTGGTGAATCACGAGGCTACAGGGAAACTGTTTGCTTGGTTTTCGAAAACGCCAAAACGTCGATCAACTCGCCTACCCTGGTATTATTCAGCCGTGTGTTTTCTGCGCCGCATGATACCCTGCTATGCGAATAGATCAACATTTTCTAGACCTCGCCCCCTTCAGTTGAAATTTCGCGGACGTTTGCTGATTCACAGAGTTGGGGCGGTGATTCATACAAGCATATTATGATCGCGACGAGATGATTTTTTCGAAACTGTACCGACGTCTCGTGATGCTGCCCTGATAACTAAATAGAACATTTCTATTCATATAAGCAATCTTTTCCCCTCGTACGTTTTCACGAGCAATTTAACCCGGGATCAGATGGATGAATCTGAAGAAGGTAGACCTTTTACGATTCTAATGACTTTCTTGAAGGGAACTTCTTTGCGAGCTATATTCCCCTAATCGCTAATTAGGGGGTCCTATTCACTGCGGTTGAGTTCTAAATGTTGGCGCCAACCCACATTCAGCATTTCCTAATTATTCCGAATCACGTTTTTCTCCAAAATAAGTCACGTTGCAAACGAGTCGATCGAAAGCGAAGATTGAACACTCCAAACATCCTAACACGATCAACTCTGAAAGTTTGCATAAAAACATTCCAACACTTTTTTCACGATCTTCGCGCGATTTCGGAGCCCAATTTAACATTCTAGTATCCTAATTCGCGATACGCACTTTTGGAATGTTTGCAAAGTTGCCGAGGCATTTATCGTTTGATTTGATAATCCTCTTATCGCAATTTCAACGCGCGTTATCAGTTTTCGAACCAACGAGTCAATTCTGCTAGCCTAATTCTCAGGTCATTTTCCAAAATCAAATGAATCGCGAAACGATGAACCCGAGTCAACTTCAAGGACGTTCGTTCAAGGACGAATTGGCCACTGCTCTGTTCTACCTCCCTGGTACCAAAGTTAATTTTGAAGATCATTTTCTATTCTCGAAGTACGATCGCCGCCAGAAATATACGACTGTGTTCGAGTTTTCTGAAGCAACGGCGATAATCGTTTAACTTTTTCGCGTGCTATTTCGAATCGCTCTGATTTTTGACTGCCGAACAATTTTGCCCACCAACTTCGCGAATTTCAAGTTTTCCTGCTATCGCGTCGCATCTCGGCGAAGTCTAATATATTATCGTGGAAGCAATATTGATATAATTCATTTCTCATCGAATCTGAAACGTGTCATCTGGCTAGGGCTGTCCGATACAGATATTTCGAATGCGGTCGGTAGGAAAATATACGAAAATAGATAATTATTTTTGTAAATCGCTTTGCTTGTAATATTTTACGAACGTACCATCATATTTACGGTAAGAACTAACTTAGCTACCTACATTAGTGATACAGCGCAGTGTGTACTTTGAAAATATTAAAACACAAAACTTCAAACAAAAATTGAGTACCAGACCTTGACCAAAACGGACGAGTTTTCTCAAAGTTGTGAGTCCTTTTTCTCGCTGGACGGAATATCCTCGCGACATTATGGGGAAAAAAACTAGTGGCAAGTATTAGAAATCTGGGACTATAAAGTGTAATTCCTGGACACGGGACAGGACACGTAATTCCGCGACGTTGACTAAATCTTTGACAGCTTTTATTCTGCTGTTGATAATATTTGCAGGAAATGGTGGGGCGCGAAGGATTTTTACTAAATAGGGATTTGGCGGGAGCTTGATAATCATCTTGAATAATCGTCTCACAGTTGACAACAGCGATGCAACAGTACAAAATGCAACTAATTCGTAGCGTAACATTTTTATTGGTATTATTTTGATGCAACAGTGTGTATACCAGGTACATTGTATCATCCAATCGGCCATGATAGTGCCAAATCGCGTCCGCAGAAGAAAAAGTAACTTCGATCACGCGAGAGTTGTCAAATTTTTGTTATTCGACGCTACGTTTATTACCCCGTCCCGTGGTACATTACAGAATCGACATCAACATCCCCGAATGTAATTAATTGCGTGTGATGACATTCGGTTTAAATAGATGACGCGATCTCGTTGCTACGAGTATGTGTCGGCGTAATGGGTAAAGAAAGAAGTATTCCAGGACGGTGCGGTAGGTGTTTGCGAGTTCGACTTTGATAAGTTTACCGGAAGTCAACAGAATGAAACGTGTTGGTTCGAACGGAAATGAGATGCATGGATGCGTGGTAACTGTAATCTGGGATGTACGAGACACCGTTAAAATGCGTATTCGGTGGCATTGACACTGTATTTCTCGCTTGATTAAATATCACATCTCCCGGTAGGGTATGCCACCCTGGTAGCTTGAAACTTGAAAATATCCGTTGCACTCGAAAGTTCTCACGGCTCCGTCAAACCTTCCTCTCACTCCTACTCAGAAGAGACCAAACAGTGTCTCGCTTACGCGTAATACGAAGATCATTTTTTTCCAAATTCCCTCCTACACCTCGATAACCTGCACGTTAAAACTACCAGAAATAGGGCGTTGAGAGGACATTAGACAGCGACGGCGGCCATCATCGGTGTAATTCAACAGGACTAAACTAATTAGATAGGTCTGCAATAAAGAAGCTTTTTCTATACTCTCACATGGAACGTGCAGATTTTGACTCGTTCATTCCGATTATAAACTCCGTTTCGCCATATCCTGTCATAATTTTCTGTATTCATACAACTAACTACTCCTCGCCGTTTCTCAAATATTCAATATGAACATAGTACCTACTAAAAGATCGTATTATTTTTTAATATGTCATAGATTCAAGCATCCCTTTCAGATTAATCGTGCGAGGGTTAATTTATTTAACTGCTTTTGATATACTCACAACGAGTAGGATATTCCATCTTTCATAAGTCAAAAAAGAATGCGGGCACTGCTCGACCGCAGACATTTTCTTCTGTCAAAGATACGTTGCATGTATTTATATTGACACGGATAGATTATCTTATATTTATTTCGATAGAATAATTAAACAAAAAATCAAAATGCATAATTCGATTTCAGTAAATACAGACTTTTTGTTCAGCCTACCAAATGTGACCTGGTGTATTACTTCCGTAAATGGTTGCAGATTACGATTAGGAATGTTTGTGTTCCAAAAATTGACACTTCGTTCAAACATCTTCGTAAGAAAATTCTTTCGCAGACCTGCGTTATTGGCGGGGAGTTTTGTCTCGGAGTTTGAAGTACGACACGTCATCCGCGGTCGTTTCGCGCGAGAAATAAAAAATGTACGTGAAATACAAACGAAAGGAAATTCGGTGACAGTTCTGTCAAGATCCAAGGCCAATTCAACAAACGTCTGTGTTTGCCAAATTCAAACTCAAATTCAAATTTTTTTTTAATATACGTACAATTATCACTAAACCGATATGAACTATAGATGTGTTATGAATAATATTGTATTCGGAAATTATGAATTAGGCAAACGAACGACGCTGCCAGATGATCACGCGCCGAGGAGCAGATGCGTTTTTTTTCACCGAGTTTTAACATTATTTACTTCTCTTATTCGCCCGATAACTGACCCTCAAATCTTGTACACACGAATTACCTTACATTTTAAACAATATATGGGGTATTCCACGTCAACTCGACCAGTGTTACACCCCAACCATTTGAAAACCATTTCATAATTTTTTTTCTCTAACATTCTAGTCAATAAGAAACGCGACTCGAATTTTTTCAAATTTTTTTATCCAACCATCAATTTTTTACATTTGAAGTCGACTGCGAATGCCCATTTTTAAAAATCTGCAAAAATTCTCAAAAACTCTGCGCATCACAAGAAATAACCCCCAATAAGAGAAACGGGGCTACATTTTTTTCTAATTTTTTATTAATTTATTTGGAAGTTTGAAATTTTTAAACACAAAATTAACACAGGATCAAATCGTCAAAGCATCATCGAGTTAGTGAAACCCAACACTCACGAGTAAATCGATCCTCATTTGATGCTCGCAATTTGATTTTGATTCCGTGTTAATTTTGAGTTCAAGAATTTCAAAATTACGAATTAAGTGATAAATATGGGGAAAAATCGGCCCACGTTTTCCTTGACCCTCTTTAGTCACAGCTCATTTTCGAGGATTTTTCGGACGACTGCTACGTGCACACCAAGCGGCCAAATCATTTTATCCCCATCTTAATATCTAGTTAGGGGTCTCGACTAACGATAGGGAGTAGCGGAACAAGTCCCACTGTCTCGGATTTTATGTACCGTATTCGAGATCGAAAAAGCGCTAAAACGTGTTGCACCCCGTGTGTCTAATAAGGGTTCACGGGGGTTGTTTCGTGCCGTTCGCTGGATCGTTGAGATTTTTTTCAGACTTTCAAAGATCGGCATTCCCAATAGACTTCGAACATTTATAAAAAATGAATGGTTGAATAAAAAAATTCGAAAAAAGTTCAGGCCGCGTTTTTTACCGGGTAGAATGTTAGAAGAAAACGTCAATTGATTTTGAGATGGTCCAGGCTCAGCACTGGTCGAGTTGGCGTGGAATGCCCCATACGTGTCAACATTTAGAAATTATCGTAAATCAGTCGACTTCCGGAAGAACCACCTCAAACGTTATTTGGCATTCGATGGAATCGTTCATGGTGCTTGATAATCGTAAGCCATTTTCAGCTTCTACCATCGATAGATGCCAGACCAGATGAAATTCATGGTCCTTTGATCCTGGTTGCTCCCACCACCATCTTTTTTATTCGAAGATCCTGCAAGTCGCGCGAAGCGAACGACGATTCCTTCGAAGGTCTGCAACCCTAATACAGAATACCACAAATTTGACCGTTGGCATCGTCTTTTCTCACGGTGCCAGAAGAAGAAGCCTGGATCTCAAGCCCTTTCCAACCGTTCGTTCTTCCCATGGAACTGCTATCGTGAGTTGCGAGAAAATACGTTATTCTCTTCGACGTATCTCCCCCGACGGCGCGGAAGTTTATGCATTTGCGCTTTCAAGATGACCGTTGAATATGGTCGTAAAAATGAGCCTAAGACGCGTTTGGATATATACCTGCCTTTCAGAAAAACTAGGCAAAACGTTTATTTTCAACCGGGTGGAAGCGGACGGGCGGAGAAGATCCAAGAAGAATCGAAGGCCGCATGCAGGTCATATTTCTTTGCCCTCGGTGTCGGACTGTAACGGTTATCTTTTGAAGATTAGAACATTATTTTCCAGCTCCGAGTTATAATGAAAATCTGAGAAGAGAAGCGTCCTGGGAGGCCTACCGGTAGGTCTCTTCTAGTCCTGGTCCTGCAAAGTCTTCAACGGCTTTGGCTGACCGTGAGAAACAGGATTTCACGGGTCTCCGTTTCTTCTCAGGATTACCAGGGAATCATTCGCTGACGAGCGACCTCAAGAATTCCAAGGGTGCTGACCCCTGACCCCCGCCGTAACTTGACCTTTGCCTGCCTCATCTCTTGGCTCCAACGAGCATCAAACGTGATTAATGACGTCGCCGAATCAATCACACGCACGCACGCACGCGCACCCCTCTCCTCCCCCTGGGATGCTCGAACATCGGCTGCGAAAGAGTGTCACGCGAACTGTTTTCGATGAAACTGGATCTCGAGCAAAATCTTCGCGCCCGTCGACTGTCGTTTCCTCGCCAGCGAATGGGATGGTTCCCATGAATATCGCGCGGAGGAACGTGAGATTTGAAGGCTCTCGAAGAAACGTGAGATTCGAAAGAGGCGGTGAAAAAAAGAACCTTTGATGAAAATTCTTGGAAGGCACGTTCCTCGGACTGCCATGAGAAATCCGTGATACCAATATGGTGGGTAGGTATCCGATGCTCGAGGTATGCGAACGGGAATGTCGTCCACATTCGTCTTGACACTCGCCGAGCGTGAGAACGAGATTTCCACTGGCTACATTACCTTCTCATAAATACCAGAGGATCAGAAATGACGGAGAGCTTGCTCCGATATCACACATTTGCAAGCCCGAAGAATCTTTGGGGATGAATTTTTCCCCAAGCACAGGAAGACGCGAACAGTGATGATCACCCTTCGTCGTCTCGCGCGAACATATCTGTACGCGTGAAAAACACCCGAGCAATTTTTTCTGCTAACACCAATCCGTCGCGAATTTTCTCGTGGAAGCTTGCAGGCCTCGGCGATTGGCGTGGCCTGTGGGAATTTGCCTCGAGATCGCCTCGCAGCGATGTTCTTCCCACAGTTAATAGAAAAACATAAGTTTCAGAGGGGTTTGCGAAGGAGCGAGAGAAGAGAAAATTGTACGAGTGATTTATTCGAAGGAATCCGTCCATGAATGCTTTGTCCCAAAAATTCTTGAGACGTACGCTCTTCGGTGATTCCATCACAGCTGGAAAGCAGGAGCCGATGGAATCTGCATAATGCACGGATCAGACGGGGCCGTTGAAAAATATTTTTTCCGATGAAAAGGAAAAGATGGAGAGACAAATCTTCACCGACAAGGTAGATCCTTACTTCGCACCCGGCGTGGGAACCGACCTTCCATTGCCTCACATTCATTCCCATGGATATTAGAGGAACATGAGCGTAACGAAGGTTTTCGAAATTTCAACACTCGAAGAACTTGGGGCTCAACAATTCTTGCCCCCCCCCCCCTTCTCCTCCCCCCCCCCCCCCTCACATACCTACAGCGTATAGTTTGAGAAAACAGAGAAAAAAACATTGGTACACCTGACCGCAAACACGTGTCTCTCTAATAACACAGCGTGTCCTCGAGAATACTGCAGTTCTAATTTTTCGGAAGAACATCTCAGCAACACCGAAGCACGTTCAAATTCTCAGAAATACAAATAGTTGCCAGATCAGATTTCTGCAATAGAACGTGATTCATTTGTGAGCAGATGAACTGCCAGTTGCCTGCTGTCAATATTTGATACTGTTTTAGTTGTGGATGAAATGGCGAGTGATGAACTCATTGAATTCCGAAATTATCGACTGTCTGTCTAATTGTAAACTTGATTTCAAATGATGTGAAAATATTGCGTCAGAAAAGTCTGATTCTGTCGAGACATTGAATTTTCCTATTTCATTTCGAAAAATAAGGCACGACAATTGACTATAAATTGTTTTTCAAGACGCCATTCGATCCATCTGGGGTAGATCATTAACTCGATCTGGGTCAGATCAGTTCTTTTCAGGAGAAATAGATCAGATTATGCCGATGGAATGACCCGGCTGTATTTCATCGTTCAGCCAATTGATCGCGCTATGAGCTATTTATTTGTTGAAAGTTTCGTTTTGGAATAAAAAAAAGTTACGCCTCGATTCCAAAGAATTTGTGTTTACATGAGGAAAGAAAAAAAGATCTGTCCAAACAGATTTTGTTTCGCGGAAACTCGGAGCTTTTCTCAAAGCAGGATGAACTGTTCGTCGTTGTGAAAAAAATATTGCTATCAGATGAAACTGCGTGCTAGTTGATTAGATCCAATTTGGTCTACTGTTCTCACGTGTATTTTTTACTTTGCGACCGATCTCTTCCCCACAGATTCTGCCCTCGACTCCCTTGTTCTCGAAGAACTCCTAGTTCCGTCTGAGCCCTTGGTAGCTCTGGGAACGAAAAGTCAGTTCTTACTATCTCGTTCCCATAACGAAATTTCCTTCGCGTGGTTTCTTCGTCGGTCCAGACAAAGATACCCGCGAGACGGGATAGATTAGCCTTTGTAAAATTCCTCGACGCCATGTGGTCAGACGAAATACGGTTGCGTGTCTCATCCTTCGGCCCTTTGGCCCTCATCTTCGAGGCAATCAGGTCGCCAGGTTCAAGCCTAGATTCGTGTACTAATCAGCGCCAAGTTAGACCACAATAACTTATGGATTCTCGTCTTTTTTCTTTAGGAAAAAAATATACTCGCGCGTGTGTG